>RJWJ010017128.1:0-33453 GCA_004363605.1 Indri indri
GGCATAGGAGTTCCTGGACCAATAGTCATTTATTCCTTCAATCAGTCATTCAACAAATATTTACTGAGCACTTACTACGCACCAGACAATGTCCTAGGTGCTAAAGATACCGAACAGAAAAAATAAACAGAACATAAACCTGCATGCTAAATGAATGAATATATGGTGAAATGAATTAATTAGGTGGAAGGTTGTGGTTTAGTACAACATAGCAAGGAAAGCACAACAAAAAAATTTTTCTCCTACGGCAATTTATCCTGCAAACCCAAACCCCAATATCTGTTCCCTGAAGAAGAGAGCAGGAAGGGATGGGAGGAGAGAGGGCACTCTGGGCCGCTGGCAAGTGGTGTGACCTTGGGCATGTCCCTGAACCTCTCTGGCCTTCAGGTTCTTCATCTATTAAAGGAGGAGCCTATTCCCACCTCACATTACCATTGGGAGGGTTAAATTGGGAAATGTACAAAAACCACCTGATCCAAACGCCCGGCACATAGTAGGCATTTGATATATGGCAGTTGCTATCATTTTACTATTACTCATCAAAGAGCACAGCTGCTTAGGCCTGTGTCCCCCCCGTCCCCCCACTACAACCTGGAGCTCTCCACCCCTCATCACCCTCCCCTCATGGAGCCACAAGGCTACCCTGATGAGCTGTGCAGCTTACTGTGAAATGCGTTGCATTTTCTCCCCAGCTGCCTCCTGATTGCAGTATTTACTTTTAATCTCCTGTGCCTCAATGCCCGATAAAAACTTTGTCACATTAGATGGTGACAGATGGGGGAGAGAAGGGGGAGCCCTGCGAGGGTGCGTTGGGGCCGCTCGACAATCCTTCACCACGCCAATTACGTCCTTCAGTGCTCCCCGGCGTGGGCACCCATGTCAGCGCAGAGGGAAATGGAAAAGCATAAATAAAGACAAAACCAGGCTCGGCGAGGCTTTAATCTGCAGAATAACATTTCTCATTTGTGTGAAATATCACTGGATTCTCTCCCTATGCTGTGGGGGCACACACGAGCGCACACGCACACCCTGGAGGGAGACGGGGTTCCCAGGCCCTGCCGGGGGAAGTTAACTGCGTGCAGCACGCCTCGGAGCTGGGTTAACCTGTCCCTTGTCCCTACCGGGGCTGTCAGGGACAATTTCTTCTTCCTGTTTGCGAGGTATCAAAGGGGAATTGGGGAGAAGGAAGCTGACAAAAAGAGGAATGTGAAAGGTTAAGAAATGATCAGGTGTGTGCAAGGCACATGGGAGGCTTGGTGGCCAGAAATTGGTTTTGCTTCTGCAGTAATAGAATAATGATTTCATAATAACATATGTGATTGGTGCTTAACGCTTTCTCAATTTTTTTTTTCTACAGGCTTTATCTTCCTGATCCTCAACAACTCTGTGAAGCAATTAAAACACACCCTCACGTGTGTGAAGAGCTTTTCCATTTTCAAAACACATCTATTACCTCTCTCTCTCAGTGGAGGCGTAGTGTGGTAGAGTGTAGTTTCCCAGGGCTGCTGCAACAAAATGCAACAAACCAGGTGGCTCAGAACAACAGGAATTTATTCTCTTGTGGATCTGGAGGGCAAAAGTCTGAAATCAAGGTGTTGGCAGGGCCATGCCCCCTTGGGAGGCTCTGGGGGATCCTTCCTCGCCTCTCCCAGATTCCGGTACCCCCAGGCAGTCCCTGGCTGTGACAGCCTAACCCCGTGTTCTGTTCTGTCTCCCTCTTCTCATAGCCACCTCTTTGCCCAAATTTCCTTCTTCTTATAAGGACACAAGTCATATTGGATTTAGGGCCCACCCTAATGACCTCATCCTGACTTGATTACATCTGAAGGGGGTCTCTATTTTCAAATAAGGCCTCATTCACAAGGACAAGGAATTAGGACTTATATCTTTTTAGGGAACACAATTCCACCCATAACATAAAGGGACAATGATTTAAAAGCATGCGTTTTGAAAAAGACAAGCTTGTGTTTGAACCCCAGCTCTAAGGACAGGCACTACATCTCCTGTAGTCAAGGGGGAGAGTCTTCTAGACCACACTCAAGGCCTGCCCGAAGCCGCACAGGTGGAACAAACCCCTCCTGTGCAGCGGCAGTCAGAGGCTTCACAGAGGAGCTCGTGCACCTGCGCAGGAGCCCACGCCAGCCTGCCCGTCTCTGCACGTGCCTGTGTGGCATCAGAGGGGAAGAGGAGGGGCTCAGGAAAGGGAGCTCACAAAGTCCACAAGACAAAGGCAGGGGCCTGTATGTGAGAGACCCAGTGATGGGAGACACAGAGCCAGGGCTGAGAGCTCTTTTAGAATAGTTATGAGTCTTCAGAGCGGGAAATGACTACTCTACCGGAATCCGGTGAACTGTAGCAGCCAGGGCTGGCACTGGAAGTAGAATCAGATGATAGAGTCAGGTGCAGAAATCAAAAAGAATTCTAGCCACTCCTGGCTACAACCTTCACCAAAACCCTAGCGGGATGGAACTGGCGGTTAAGCCCTGAACCTCCTGGGTTTGTGGGAAAATGTGCCGAGTGGAGACTGGCTTGAGGAGGAGGACGGGCACCACTGAGGCTTGGCCATCGAAAGAAGGGTGAGGATGGGCAGCGGGGAACAGGGAGGCGAGAGAGCCTGGTGGAGGAAGCCCAAGTGGGAGAAAGCCCGGAAGCAGATCCGAGCAATGCCTTAGGCCAGGTGAGAAGTGAGAAGGCCAAAGGAGGGTGCAGGCCCGGGGTGACCCCCAAGTTGCGAAGTGAGTCCCTGAGAATGTAATAGAGGGAGGATGGGCTGCCAAATAGCACTGATGCTACCAGATAGCACTGTGACAAGATTAATATATCATGCAATATAATCTTGTAAAACACTGAGGCGAGACTCACATGCCGTAAAATGAACCATTTGAAAGTGCACAATTCAGTGGCGCTTAGTACATTCACACTGTTGTGTCACCAACACCTCTATCCAGTTCCAAGTGTTCTTATCCTCCTCAAAGGAGACCCCATGCTCAATAAGCAGTCACTTGTCCTTGCTTCCTCCCCCTTCCCCTGGCAGTCACTAACCTGCTTTCTGTCTCCACAGATTTGCCTCTTCTGTGCATTACATATAAATGGAATCATGCGACAGGTGACATTTTGCGTCCTGCTTCTGCCACTCAGCCTTTGAGGTCCATCCACACTGTAGCATGTTTCGGAACTTCATTCCTTTTTATGGCTGAATAATATTCCACTGTGTGGATAGACCCATTTGTTTATCCATTTGTCCACGAGCATCTGATGGGCATTGCGGTTGTCTCTGCTTTTTGGTTACTGTGTATTCAGTGTCATTTTGATGAGACGTTTGTTAAAGTAGCCGCTAATTCTAGCTCAGTGGGAGTTGAACAGAAAGAACTGTTCTCTCCCTCTCTCCCCAACCCCCACCGCCTCCTCTCCCTGTCTCTGTGCTCTCGACAAAGATTTCTGAGAGCCAGCTGTGTGCTAAACCCTGGCTCTGTTAGAGAGGTGACTGTGGGGACCTGGGCAGCATTGCTACCTCCAGCTAGAGGTCACAGGGCGGCCCCACGCTGCAGACGCTGCTCAAGCCTCTGGGGGAAACTCCCCATTTGCCCTTCAGAACAGGAGAGAGAACAGGGGGAACCTGGATTGGGCCTCTCCCCAGGGGTGGGAAGGACCCAGCTCAAAAAGCATAAAACCCTGGGGAACTTCCAAAGGCCCGACTGCCAACACCCAGGCCTCCCCAGTGAGGACAGAGTGCCAGTGAGCCCCTTGGCCCTGGTCATCCATGGGAACAATGAGGCCTGCACTTGTTCTGGGTCTTGGGGGGACAATGGAGGGTCCCCCAGACTAGGCCCTTCTTTGTTCTCTGTAACTTGGGTGTCCATATAGGATGAGAGAGAGGCAGAGCGCAAGCGCGTGTGGGCACATGAGTGAGCCTGACTATTTAGCAAGTTGACAAGACCCCAAGTGAAAGAGTGAACTGAAAAAAGTTGGGGTGACTCTATATTATTATTTTTAATTCACTGTATTTTTATGTTGAACAAAATTACCCATAGTTTATGCTCATGTAGGTTCAGGTCTTCTCAAATAATCCTTTTCTTGCCCTGATAAAGTCCTGAGTTAAAATCTACCTTTGGGGTTGGTATTTGAGTCTACATCTGTGGGGTTCAGATTGAATTCCAGATGAGCAACACCCATGCAGTGTTCCTCAAAGTGTGACCAGTAGGACAAAAGTGCAAAACAAGAAACTGGAGTGCCTATACTTGCTCAAATTCAGATTCCTGGGCCTGCCCTTGGAAAAGTGCCCTTTTTGAAGGTCCTCCCCCATGGAAGTCTGAGAATGGGGCCTCGTTCATCCCGGTTTTCCTGGTTTGAGTCACGTACCATCCCTGACTCAATCGCTGTGGCCAGAGGTGGGGTGGGGATGCAATGCTCTGTCAGCCAGATCAAACACACAGCAAGGGAGCACATTTCCCAAGGAGAATCTGGGTGTTGCTAGAGGAGAAAGGGGAGAGTAGACCCTGGTGTGTGGGGGCAAAACTAGTGGAGGTCAGCTCTGGTTCCCCACACAGGCAAAGGGGAACTGCAGGAGTTATAACATTTTCATTCATTTGTCCGTCGGCAAATGTTCATGGTGCTTACTTTGTGCAAGGCACTGGGGAGCTCTTTAAACCTGTGAAGAGCTGTCATGGGGAAGTTAGATGTGTGTGTGTGTGTGTGTGTGTGTGTGTGTGTGTGTGTGTGTATGCATGTATGCGTGTGTGTGTGTGTGTGTGTGTGTACGATTGAGTATGTGTGTCCCCAAGGAAGAACTAGAGCAAACAACTGAAAGTTATGGGAGATGGAGTTTGAGCCCACAGAGGAAGCCTTTGCCTACAATGACAGACAACCAGCGCCGGACAGGCTGTGTCCTAAGCAGTGAGCTCCTTGTACCAGAAGCCCTGGAGCAGACGCCGCGTGCCCATAAGTCAAGTCTGCTGCAGAGCGGTTTCTACATCAGGTAAAAGGGACTGGAATCAATGAGGGGCCTGTGTTAGTACTTGATGGCTGCTGTCACAAATTACCACAAACTTAGTGGCTTAAAACAACACAGACTTATTACCATGCGGTTCTCTAAGTTAGAAATCCAACCTGGGTTTCACTGGACTAAAATTAAGGTGCTCGCAGGGCTATGCGCTCCTTTCTGGAAGCTTTGGGGGAGAATCCACTTCCTTGCCCTTTCCTGCTCCTAGGACCACCCCCATTCCCTGGCTTGTGGCCCTTTTCCTCTGTCTTCAAAGCCAGCAAAGGCGGGTCTAGTTCTCACATTGCATCACTCTGACCTCCTCTGCCTCCTGCTTCCATATTCAAGAACCCTTGTGATTATGCCGGGCCCACCCAAAACCCAGGTTAGTCTTCCTATTTTAAGGTCAGCTGATCAGCATCCTTAATTCCGTCTGCAACTTTAGTACCCCTTTGCCATGTAACGTAATATAGTCCCAGGTTCAGGGGATTAGGACGTGGACGTCTTTGGGCACCATTAGCCTGCCTACCACAGGACCTCAACATCCCTTCCCAGCCAGAGATCTGGTGGTCCTGTGATTGATTGCATCATTGGGTTTTTTTCAAGCAGGGTAGAGACTTGGGCACAACTGGGCACAACTGTTGTAACACTCTTCAGATGCCCCCATGAGCGCAGTGTGTGTGATTGTTTGCTTCCAAACCAGAAGGCAGGCCACACAGTAATTACCACTTTGTCTATTAGCAGCAATTACGCTCAAGTCAATAGGAGGTCTAGAATTACTGTGGTCTCAACCTCTTTTCCAGGAAATTCTATTAAGTGTCTGTGTAACTAAGAAGTCATTACAGAGCACTTGAAATTATAGTGTCACCTGCCTTAGAAAAATCCCTGCCATCTCCCAGAGAGGAAATAAAGGACTGGAGCAGCAGGAAGACAGTAGGGGAAGGGGAGTCTTCCTCCCCTTAAATCCTCACGGCAGATCTGAGGGCCCCATGAAAGCTGGAGCATTCTGGAGCATTCTGGAACTTGGCAGAGCCCAAAGGTGGTGATCAATAATAATAGCAGCTATTTATTGCTACTTTCTGGATGACAGGAATAGAGCTGGGGCTTTACACACACTAGAGCCAAGTTCCTGAGTGATGCTCACTCCTGCAGGCCTTCCCAGGCTAAAGCAGGTGCCGGACACTCACACCGAATCCCCGTTTCAAGGATGGAGGGGCTGAGGGTTCCAAGCATGGGGCTAAGAGGACCACATGGGGGCCAGAAAAGGAGCTCAGACCTCAACCTGCCAGAACCATCCCAAGCCAGCCTTGCATCCACAGGGTGAGAAAGAGCACTGAGCAAGGAAACTGCAGGAAGAAAGCTTTAGAAGGTTTTCTAAAGCATGAAGTCTGGAGCAGAAGGGTGAGGCTGGCTGAGCGGGCCAGCTGGACCTGTGTTAAACAGGGTGCCGTTGAAGAGGTGGATAGTAACATGGTTGTACTTTTTAGACAGATCCTTCTGTTGACTGCGTAGATGAGGGGTCAACAAACTTCTTCTGCAAAGGGCTAGAGAATACATATTTTAGGCTTTGCGGGCCATATTTTGTCTCTCACACCACTCAACTCTGCTATTACAGCAGCCCTAGACAGTATGTAACTGAATGGGCATGGCTCTGTTCCAATAAAACTTTATTTATAGAAACAGGCTGTGGGCCAGGTTTTCCCCCAGGTTGTGGTTTGCCAACCCCTGGTCTGGACGGTGGACTTGAAGAGTGCATACATTCCACATTTCTGTAAGTTGGGATACCACCCACTGCTCTTTTATTCCTTGGCATATTTAAACGAATCATTGAACTGGCTCAAATAACAATAACAGCAACAGCAATTAATCACATTATTATAATCTTTTATAGTTTACAGAGCTCTTTCATATTAACTATTCCATACGCCCCTCACACAATTTGAGGACATAAAGGCTCAAGAGGTTAAGTGACTTGCTCAAGTTTGCAAAGCTACTAAGCATTTTTGTTCTGTTTGATGTCAGTTGTGCCAAGGGTCACATTTCTTTTCCTCTTATTAGTAAGAAGGCTGATCAGGCAATTTATTCTTTGAAGATGTGCTAGTGGGGTAGGAGGGCGGGAACACCTAGCCAAATTCCAGCATCTAGGAGGGCAGCAGTGTGGTGCAGGTGTGGAGCTGGGCTTCACAGTGCGAAGGTCTCTGGGACTGTGGACCAGGCAGAGAGGATGAGTCCTATCTCAGGAAGACAGTAGCTGTACCGTGGAGCTGAGCGCTGGCACCTGGCTTCAGAAGGCTGATTCGTAACCCTTCTGAATGAGGTTAAATGAATACAGAGCTGAGGAAGGATGTGCAGTGAGGGGGCATGAGTGCTATTTCCTGGAGTGGCAGGAACAAGGGAAGCCTGGCATCATAGGCTCAAATTCAAGATAATTAGTGTCAAGGGAGCCCACTCCAGTGTTAGGAACGAGGAGATCGACCAAAACTCTGCTCATGGCAATGGCTCTCCATGGAAGTTTCTTCCAAGAAGAGGGGCTCAGGTGTTGGCAATCCCAAGGGTTAGGTTTCCCCACTGGCATTCAGCAGTTGTGTCCAGGGAGGCTGGCATCTGGAAACACACAGGACAATCCTACACGATGAAGACTGTCTTGTGTCCTACATGAATTCTGAACATCCACTGGACATTTACATATGTGAAAAACCTGATCTGAGGGGTCTGAGTTGGGACTTAACACTTTTTTACATGTGCACACGAAGCAATTTTTTACAGTCTTAATATCACCAAATTTTCCAGGAATTCAACTCTTACAAATCAAGGTGAAACTGGACTTTGTTTTGTTCAGGACCTTGCCAAGAAGTATTCACTATTTTAGAAAATGAAATCACAAATGGGGACACTACCCATGGTATTTGACTCATTTGGGCAGTATGTATCAGTCTGCGTTTGTATCTATCAAATCCATAGTAAATCTACCAGTAGGTGCAAGCTTCTGACTCCTTTTAAAAAAAATTTCAACATATTTTGAAATAATTATAGACTCACAAGACGCTGCAAAATTAATACAGAGAGGTACCATGTACCCATCACTAAGCTTCCCCCAATGGAAACATTCACATAACTATAGTTCATTTTCAAAATCAGGAAATTGATTGGTGCAATACAGTTAACTAGACAGACCTTACTCAGATTGAACCAATTGACTCTTCCGTATGCCTTCTGTTGTCATTGTACCTGATCATTTATAGATTAAAATATAAATTGTTTTGTTATAAATTACTTGTATTTTATTTTTTCTTTATATTATACTTAGTATTGCTAATATTATTTTTAAATTATGCATTCACCTAGGTTATATTATTCTAGGTTTCATTTTAGAGTAAAGAAGGAAGCATTAAAATATTTGTTTGGAGGGCGATGATAATGACAAATCCCAAATATTTAGAGGAGGTAATAATTATTAACAGATAATAACTAACTTAGTCTAAGGGCTCACTATGTGCTAGACCCTTAATATTCATTATTCCACTCAATTTGCACAACATCCTATGAAGTGGTTATTATAAATCTCTATTTTGCAAATGAGAAAAGTGAAGCTGAGGCAGGTTATGTGGTTTGCCCAGGATCCCACAGCTGTACATGGTAGAGCCAGGTGCTTCCTGAGTCTGTAATGTCAACCATGAGGCTGGATGTTTCTGAGGTACTGTCATTCCATCTCCTAATAATGCTGCCATGAACACAGTAATAATCACTTCCACCAATTTAATCCCTGCTCTGTGTCAGATAGGGGGCTGTGCGCACTGCATAGGTTGCCTGACTCTCAACAGTACTATGAGGAAACAATTTTTTAGCTCCATCCTAAAATCAAGACCCCAAGACTAGAGAGGGTAAGGATCTTGCCCATAGTTGCACAGCAAGAAAGTAGTCAAGATTCCAACCAGGTGGTCCTACTTCAAGGCCAAGTACTCGCCCACACACCATGCTGCCTCGTTGGCTTTTCGCTGTCCTGCTGGTTTCCAAGTGTGTTTCCACCATACTTTCATAAGGTCTGCCCTAACCCAGGCTGCGGGGCCTCTGCCCTGGATCTGCACTGTCTCTTTTCTCTAGCTGTGCTCCTCCCGGCGGGGCCAGGCCTCCTGGAGTCAAGTCTTGGTCCTTTGTAGACCATATTCTGCATTCTCAGAATTCCCTGTACACTTGGCCCTAAGTGGCTGCCAATGTCTATGTGGGCCTCGTTCCTGGGGTCGCCCTTCGGAGGGTCAAGGTCATCCCAGGCCCAATGGGTGGCCTAGAGGCAGCTGTTGGCGAAGGCAGCCAAATCGTGGAATGGGAGCTGGGGTGTCCTGGTGGGAAGGGAAGTGCGAGAGCTGCAGGGTGGGTGCCCGTGGACACTCTTGTTTCAGTTCACTCATGTGAGGGGTGGGCCTATGCCTTGTCCTTCAGACGTGTCCTGAATATATAGGTCCTGTCTCCACACTTGGCTCTCAAGTGCTGATGAGCACTTTGACTTAAACTCCTCTCAGCCGCTGCCACCAGGCTTAGCAAAGTGCTGTGCCCTCGGCAAACACATCGAGCCAACATGAAGCCGAGGGGTCCTGTTGATTTAGCCCGGGCTCCAATCCCAGTCATGAACAGGGTGAGAGAGAAAGGGATCCCTGACTGGTCATAAGCCCCCAGTCCCATCGGATGGGCTGCCAGGCAGACGCCCACTGAGGCCAGACCCTCGGCCCTCCCCAGGGCCCTGCCCACCGGCCCAGAAGGCGGGCGGGGAGGGGAGGCAAGGTCGCAGATTGTCAGGGTGTATGAACAATGTGGGGTGGGCACAGGAGGGACCCTCAGAAAGATTATCTCACAGTTCGAACTCGTTAATGAAAGAAATAAATTAACCAAGCTCATTTTTCAGGGAATTCTTGTGTAAACTGGAAATTTTCCAGTCCGTGAGCCCTGGGCCGGGCCCTCCCATAAATCACAGCAAGTAGGCTGTCGGCTCAGCAGAGGGGGACGAGGGGCGGGGAGAGCAGCAAACAGAGGGGAAGCAAGCCGGCAGCCAGGGTGGCCGGGCGGTGGGGGGGGACCCCCATTCTCCTGGCACCTCCCCTCTCCATGAATTGCCAGGAAAAGAGCAAGGGAAAGAAAGAGCATCCACAACCAGCGGACCCTGCTGGGAAACGGGGCCGTGCATGTCTGCAAACACCCTCAGCCCCCACGCTCCCAACCTGGGAGAAGCCCCTGAAACAGGTCATTTTTTAATTGAATACAATATTAATTACCACGTGCACCACTAACGGTTTGTGGGATTTGACTAATTAATGTAATAGTTTTTGAGTCACGCTCATTAAATATGAAAATTACGCTGGTGAAAGGTATTGGTTTCATTATCAATCTTGTATGGACAGGATGGGGGGCAGGGACCAGAGGCGGGACAGACCCCTGCCTGTCTCTCAAAGAGCTGCACTGGGGTTCTCCATCATCGTGGGGTGCCCATGAGGGGTTCTGAGGGAAAGCTGGCAGCAAACTCTCAGCAGGTGTGACACAGCGGCCACACAGGGCTCTGAAAATCAGACCCCTGGGTGCCTTTCTACCCTACGCTTGTCCACGTGGGAATCCTCTCTTTGATCAGTCAATTGATCAGTCAATTTATCAGTCGATTGATTGATTGATTCATTCATTTGGGTATGGTTCAGCAGGCTGCCTGATGCAATGCCCAGTTCTAGCCCTGTCATTCCTACCCTCCTTCCACCTTGGAGGCTGAAAAAGGGAAATACTTCATTTCCAACTGTCTTGTTTTTTTGAGCTGCTATGACAAAATACTGTAGACTGCATGGCTTATAAAAAACAGAAATTTGTTTCTCGCTGTCTGGAGGCTGGTGAGCCCAAGATCAAGGCACCGGCAGAATCAGTGTCTGGTGAGGGCCCACCTCCCAGATGGCCGCCTTTCGCTGCACATGGTTGAAGGGGAGAGGGATCTCTCCAGGGTCTCGTTCATAAGGGCACTGATCCCAATCACAAGGGCTCCGCGCTTACGACCCAATCTCCTCCCAAAGGCCCTACTTCCTAATACCATCACCTTGGGTAGGATTTCAACACATAAACTGGGGAGACATTAAACATCCAGTAAAATTTTAAAAATACCCACCATTCAAGGCCACAAATGTCCAGTGCCCCTGAGCGGCCCCAAAAGGTTTGCTGTGCAGCTGGTGAGCCTGGTAGAGCCTTCCAGGCACTTACAGCTGGGTTCACTCTGACCGCTGAGTGCCCATGACAACTGGTTATCAAACATGTGGATTATCACGCCTGGATAGAGCAGCCTGAGTTGTCAAAGGACGTTTGGGTGGGGTTGTCCAGGAAGCCTCTATGGTTGGGCAGGGAGTTGACTTGGGCTTTGAAGGATGGATGGAATTTCCAAAGGCAGAAGCAGGAAAGAGGAGGAGGCATGGCTGCATTCCTAGGGTCAGCGATGAGTGGCAGTGAGCCAGGCCCAGAGGGGGAAAGGGGAAGTCCATTGCCAGGGATGGAAAGTGGCCCCGATAGATTACAACAGGGAAAGACAGTGTGGGGTCCCCGCTTCTCCACTATACCCCATTCTTGCCCCTGTGGGTATCCTGCACTATTGCAATTAATTTATAGAAATATCAAGCTCAGTAGTTAACAAGGCCTTGACACAAGGTCTCTTTTATTTTTTGTATTCTTCCTGCTTAGTACAGGATTGGACACGTATATAGTTGGCACTCAATGAAGGTTAATGGAATAAACAGACATAAATTAGGATTGTAGAAAAAAACAGCAACAATTGCCATTGGTGAGAGCCTGGTACGTGCCAGGCTCTATTCTAGGTACTTTACGTGTGCTATTCGCTTTGATCTTATCAAATGGATTTAGGTTCCAAGTCTAACTATGCTGCCTCAAACTTTGTAATCTCAAGCAAGATGATTGACCTCTTTAAACATCAGTTTCCTCAACAGCAAAATGGTGAGAGTAATACCTTTTCAGTATATTTATTATGGTGAATAAAAATACCACCACCAATAATAGCTGGTATTTATTAAGTGTATGCTGTATGTCTGGTACTACGCTAAATGCTTAATGTTCATTATCTCATTTATTCCCTATAATAAGCCTGTGAGGCAGGTAATTTTATTATATGCTTATTATAGACAGATAGCCTGAGGCTCAGAGAGGTTATGTAACTTGTCCAAGGCCACATAGCTGGTAATAGGAGATGCTAGGAAAGTTGATTCATGCAGTGGGTGCTGTGGGGTGATATAAAGAAAAGAGAAGACATGGCCCCTTTCCTTAAAGAGCTTAGCATGTGTCTGGGGAAGGTCAGAGGCAGCAGCTAGCAAACATGGCCAACGTCCTGGAATGCCAGTTGTACAGTCCTGCAGAGGAAGGATTTGGCAAAGGAATAATAGACCAACCCAGAGTCGGGTAGCTTTAGAATCCAATATGGGCAGGGTAAGAACAGGCCTGGAGTTCTCCAGTCTGCAAACTCTGCCCCAACCCCCGCCACCTCCCACTTTTTATCAGAGATGAACTGAAAGTCCAGAGGGATAAAGTGACACTCCCAAGTGGATGTTAGGTATGCTTTTGGCTGTAAGTCCCTGAAGAAAACCTGGACTAACAGTGGCTGTATTCGCTTCCTATTGCTGTAACAAACTATCACAAGCTTAGAGGCTTAAAATGACACATATTTATCATCTTTCTGTTCTGGAAGTCATCTGCTTTACTCAAAGTCTACTGACTAAGTATTAATCACATCTAAAACTACTTCGCAGCAACATCTAGACTGGATGGTGTTTGACCAAACAGCTGAGCACCATAGCCTAACCAAGCTGACCCGTCACAAGAGTCCTTAAATGTGTAAGAGGGAGGCAGAAAAGTCAGTGTCAGGGTGATTCCGTGTGACAAAGATTGGACTGGCATTGCTGGCTTTGAAGATGGGAGGGGCGGCGAGCTGAAGACTTGGGGCAGCCTCTAGAAGCTGGAAAAAGCAAGAAAACAGTTCTCCCCTACAGCTTCTAGAAAGCAACACAGCCCTGCTGACACCTGGATTTTAGCCTTAACAGACCCATTTGGACTTCTGACCTCTAGGGCCCTCATGCAATCAGTGGAAGGCCTTAAGAGAAAAGACCGAGGTTTCCTGAAGCAGGAGCAATTCTGCCTCAAGACTGCAATAAGGAAATCCTGCCTGAATTTCCAGCCTGTGGATCTCAGACTCAAAATTTCAACATTGACTCTTCCCTCAATTTCCAGCCTGCCAGCCTGCTGCACAAATTTCAGACTTGCCAGCCTTCCACAATTGCTTGAGCCAATTACTTAAAATAAATTCTCTCTGAGATACATATATATATATATCCTGAGGGATATATCCTATCATATATATGTGTGTGTATATATACATCTCATATATATATATCATATATATGTTTGGATCCACCCAGATAATCCAAGATGCTCTCCCCATTTTAAAGTCAGCTGGTTAGCAACCTTAATTGCATCTGCTACCTTGATTCCCTGTTGCCATATAAGCTAACATCATCACAGATTCCAAGCGTTAAGACATGAACATCTTTGGAGGTAGAAGGCATTATTCTGCCCATCATAGCACCTTAAACAAGCGGAGATTTATTTTCCTTCCATGAGAAGTCCAGAGGTGAGAGTTGAGATTTGGGGCCGTGCTCCATGACCCAGGCTGCTTAGATGCTTCCCCATCATACACTGGCTCTGGTCCTCAAGCTCACCAATTCATGCTCACAAGACGGTAGCCTCAGCTCCCAGCATCATATTTTCACACCACGCTGCCAAGCAGGAGTGAAGAGGATAGACAGAAAAGCCCTCCTTTCTTATCCAAGATAACAAATCTCCCCTGGAGGTTCCCAAAAACCTCTCTTTGTATGCCACTGGTGAGACCTGGGTTGCATGGCCATTTCTAGTTGCAAAAGACTGGGAAAGTGAGTATGTGGCTTTCCATCCTTTATAGGGGCAGGCAAGACAGAAGGGGCTTCGGGTAGCCGCACAAGGCCACACTGCTACCATGGCAGAGCTAGGACTGAGCACGGTCCCTGCGCACAGCTGGTGGCCACTACTCTTCTCCACCATGCTGCTGATACAAGCAGATTTTCTGTGCAAATCAGGGCAGCCTCGTCATACAGAAGCATGGCTCGAACTCTCATTGCTGTTTGAACTGGGGCTCTGCCTCATCAGTGACATGGAGTTGTTCTGTAGATGAATGAGATCAGCCACGTAAATGTGTTTGGTAACAGAGCAAGTTCCTTTTACACCAAAATCACGGCCTCAGGTTGGAAGAGGAGGTGGGGGTGAGACAGGAGACCAAGCCCTGGGGCCGCAGCCCGTCCATCACGGCCCTGCATGGTTTTTAAGATGCTGCCTCCACCCTGCAGGCTCTTGATTGGTATTGTTGATTGTTCTGGTTAATTAGCCAGCGTTTGCTGAGTGAAGGAGAGACACCCACTCCTCCTTTTGGCCCAGGAAGGTTTTAGGCCAAAACCTGTTTCAAGCTGCCAGCCGGCATGGAGAAGGGCAGGACGGATTGCAGCAGGTACGTGGAAGGCAAAGCTGCCCCTGAGGAATGTAAAAGTCCCCTTCGCTCTGGGCTGTCTGCTCCCAAGCACCGTGAAGGGATCTGGGGACAAGGGCCTGTTAGCGACACTGAGTGAAGTGACTGCTGTGCGGCCCTGGGGAGGGGCCCGTGCCAGCTCCATTATGTTTATGGCCCTGGCTTGGTGGTTCCGGGCCTGCTCCCCTGAGTGAGCTCGGGGTGGCTGTGTGCCAGCGGGGGCTGGGAGGGCAGCGTCCATGGGGGGAATGCAGGGGTGGGGAGGAGAGCACGGGGAGGGAAGGAGCAGAGGGAAAGTGAGAGTGTGCAAGAACTAAGCCCTGACTGAGGAGCGTGTTCTTTTAGTTTAAAGAAAGGATGTTGTGTAAGAAAAAAAAAAGAGAGGAAGGAAGACAAAAATGGAACAACAGAAAGAGGGACAGGGAAGAACAGGAGGAGAGACGCGGGAGGGGACAGGCCAGGGAACCAGGAATTTGCAGTCGGGGCACCAGATAAGCCGGTGGTGGTGCTGAGCCTCAGGGTGGCTCTCTGGCCTAGGTCCCAAAGGACGGCTGTGACCTTGGGCCTCTGACCCAACAGACCAAGCTCTTCCCCACGGTGACAGTGTGGTGACCAGGAGGTTGGGAGTGGGCAGCCGGGGAGGGAGCTTCTGGGGACCTGAAATAAAGTAGAGTCGGCTGACGGCTGAGGGCCTATGTGGGAAATAGCCCAAGTGTGGGAGAAACTTGGTGCCCAGAGCCAAATCCTGGCTCTGCCATTTAGAAAAATTACTTGAATCCTTATGCCTCAGTTTGCTGTTACTGAAAATTAGGGTAATAATAGTTCCCACTTCATGGGGTTGTCGTAAGGGTGCAATGAGGTGATGCACACAGAGCACTTAGAGCCATGCCCGGCATCGGGTACTGCTCAGTAAGGGTTAGGTGCCATTGGGCAGTTCTTCTCTAACAAAATCCCTATTCTGTTGAGGATGGCAGTGTGCCCAGGTAAAATCCTACATTTCCTAGCCTCCTTTGCAGTTGAGGCAGCCCCTGAGATCTTAGAGGAAGCTATTGTGTGGGGCTTCCAGGAAATCTCTTTAAAAGGGGCTGGCTCCTCTGGTAAGCTTGTCCTCTCTTCTTCCTTCAGGCCAGAAAGGTGGATTTGATAACTGGAGCTGCAGCAGCCACCTTGCAGCCTCAAAGTCCCCTTGAAGATGGACATATATGCAAGGGCATTAGAATGGAATGGTAGAAGGAGCCTGGGACACTGACCACACCAGCCCTGGACCTTTGCCCAAGAGAAAAACTAACCCTTAACTTGTTTAAACTGCTGTAGCTTCAGTTTTCTGTTTATTGCTACCAAACTAATCCTAGCCGACACAGATCAAAAAGTTAAATAGATTCTAAAGAGTTGGAGAAATGTATACTGACAGATCCAAAATGGGTGACTGTGGAAAGTGGGGTCTGGCAGGGGCATGTTTGAGAGACATCGAGTCACCTCAGAGGTCTGGTGGCCTGACCCCTGGCCAGATTGTCTGTGAGTCCAAGTCAGCAAGTGATTGTTTTATTGTTGTCCTCATCAAAGCAAAGAGAACAAAGGCCTTCTAGAAACCAGTACAGGACACAAGCTCCTGGCCATCAAAGTCCCCTCATCAGGAGGGGAGGGAAGCCCCCAGAAGACCCTCAGGGCCACACAGTTTATCAGTCACGTGGGTAGATATGGTGTCACCCACCTGTTTGGCTTGATTCATGCTTCTGAAGATGGCACAACATTCCTGGCCCCCAAGGTAGCCCCATAGAGTCCTGAACAGCCACTCTTGGATTGGGGTCAGGGTGAGCCTGAGGGGCGCCCTGGGACAATGCTCATCCCTAGACCTCCACAATTGTGCTGCACTTCTGCACCCAAGGGGGCCCCAGAACTAGGACACATCGCGATCCTTGGGGTGCAGTACATGCTGCCTTGCTGGTGCGGCCCAGAGCCAGGCTGGGGCTTCACAGCTTTCCGTTCTGACCCTTGGCTGCGTGATGGTTAATTTTAGGTGTCAACTTGACTGGATTAGGGAGACCCAGACAGCTGGTAAAGGTTATTTCTCGGTATGTCTTTGAGGGTGTTTCCAGAAGTGACTGGTGTCTGAGTCAGTGAACTAAGGAAGATCTGTGATCACCCAGTGTGGCACCATCCAGTCAGCTGAGGGCCCAGGTAGGACAGAAAGGCAAGGAAAGGAAGAATTGCACATACGCTCTCGCTCTCTCTCTCTTCTGGAGCTGAGACATCCTTCTTCTCCTGCCCTTGGACATCCCAATTCCAGGTTCTCAGGCCTTCGGACTTGGACTGAGCCGTGCTACTGGCACCCCTGGTTCTCTGGCTTTCAGACGACCTGTCATGGGACTCCTCAGCCTCCATAATTGCATAAGCCAATTCCCCTAATAAACCTCCTCTCCTCTCTCTCTCCTTTAATATATACGTATCTCCTATCAGTCTTGTCTCTCTGCAGAACCCTGAATAATACAGGCTGGACAGTGGCTCCCTCTTGCAGAAGATGGGGAGAGGCTATTTTCCTCTTGCAGGTAGAGGCAGTCTGATTCCTTCGCAGCTCCCCCAACCCCAGATCTTTGAAATGGACAGATGAAAAGGGCACAGAGATAGGTGAGGCACCAAGAGGCTTCCCTGCTAAGACTCCCACTGGGGTGTGCAGAAGAAAAGCTGTGTAAGTCTGTGTTTGAGGAAAGACACCAAAGGGGCAAGAAGGCAGCGCCGAGGTTTCCTACTGAAGAGCCGGGGCCTGAGGCAGAGGGGCGATAAGAGACAAGCACTGGATGGAGGGCGGCAGGAGGGGCCTCCAGACAACAGCTCAGAGAGGGTCCTGGCCCTCCATGGGTGTGTGGGGGGACCCTGCTGGCTCCCGACCTCCATGCGCTTTCTTCATGTCTCTGGAACATAAGCACACTTTCTTGTAAGTGAATTTTTTAGTTGACATTGAGCCAAGGGTGTTTGCAAATGCAGAATGAGAATCTGACCCTCTAGTAGTCACCTTCACTCAGGATCTGGGTGAGGCCCCAGCACCAAGGGGAAGAGGGAGAACCCCACCTCCAAGGAACCCTGGGTTCTTGGTATAAAGGGCCTCTAAGACAAGGGCGAAACAAGATGGTATCAGCTCTGCAGAGAGCATTTGGGAGGGATCAAAACCAAGTAGGCTTGGGCGATGGTATAGACAAAACTTCTTCAAGGGATAGATAGGATTGGGGTGCAAATGCTCAGAAGAGCCCCTGTGAGTCTGTTTCTATGCCAGAGAACAACCTGAGAAGTGTCAGAGTGACTACAGCCACACCCAGCATGCTCAAGGTTTGTCTCCTCAACAAGAGATGTTACTCAAGTCTGTGACTCATTCTTCTAGTCATTCATGTATTCAGTCCACAATACCCTTGTTGTGCCATGCACATAATAAATGTATCACTTTAAATCATACCTTTCACTTTCCTCCAATGTTGAATTCTAAATTCACTGCCTCCTTCCCATAGCTGACCTTTAATCAGCTTTCTGGGGACTATTGCTCTTTCGCACATTGGCCTGCATGCAGGAGGCCCCACGGCAGCACAGAGCTAGCCAGAGTCGGCTCCCTTGCCTTGCTACCCAGGTCTGACCACTAAATTATCATCGCACAAGAGATCCATTTCTGCCACTTTTGCTCAGGGTCCCAGAATTTCTGCTACACTATTAGCATCTGCTCGAGTATCTAAAGTTGACCTGATGTGGTTAAGAACCTCCATTCATTTAACAAATATTCTTTTGGTGACTCCCGCATACTAAGCACTTCACTACAGGTGGTTTTTCTTGCTGGGACTTAAGCACCAGAGAATCCACAACAGTGGTTGTATTAATACTTGTGAGGTCTATACACCGGCAGGATCTTCAAAATGAAAATAAGACAATGGCTCCCATGTGGGTGTAGGTTTTTAATTTCCCTGAACCTTCCCAGGGAAATGGGCAGATCAACTAGGAGAGAGAAACAAGAAATCCATGTCCAACAAAATCGGGTGAAAAGGAATCCCACAAACCCCAAAATATGAGTGGATGAGAACAAACCCCTAGTAGCACCAGAGACCCTCAAAACCACCTACAGGTGTGGCCAGAACCACGACAGGCCAGTGGGAGAAGAGCAATGAAGCTGGGAGGAGTCCCAGCAGGCCTGAGTTGAGGCGAGGACACCCAGGGGCAGTCTAGACCTGATCAATGTTGAAAGTAACTAATGGGAGCTTCTTTTCAGAACAGAACCCCGCACAAGGGAGGAGCTACAAACTGACACTTCACTCAGGAGAGTAGGAGCCACGGAGAAAGAGACCTAAAATTCTGTCCTGCCCAATATGGAAGTCCCCAGCCACATGTGAATGTTTACATTGACACTCATTAAATTTTAAAACTGAGCTTCTTGGTTGCACTAGCCACATTTCAAATGCTTGATAGCCACATGTGGCTAGTGGCTTCCACTGTATGTCGACTGTATTGAACAATGCAGATGTAGAACAATTCCATCATCTCAGAGAGTTCTATCAGACAATGCCAGAGATCAACGTGGGTAGGGAAGCAGAGGTCTCCGAAAATAAGAGCGCATATTTTTCATCACTCAAGAAAATGACAAAAGAGCAAGGTCTCGAGCGGAAAGCTAGGAAAGACATCTCACCCACATTCCCTTCCTAACACGGGAACACACACCTCCTTGAAACAGGAGTGGCTGTCAAATCCCCCACAGAAAGACTATTAAATCGTCATCAGACTTTTCAACACCACCACTTTGTGCAAAAAAAAAAAATGTGTTTTTAAATCAATAAATTAAAGCTATTCCAGAAAAGAAAAATTGAGTGAAGGATTTTATATCCGTACAAACTGAGTCAAGTATAAAGGCTGCAGACAAACTTTTGAACATACAAGAAATCCTCATGAATCCCTCCTGAGGAATCTACTAAAAATTAACTAAGACTATTGAAATGATTAGAGTGACATTCACTAAGACTAATGCTGAGTATTGAATGTATTTAATATATATAAACATATGCTTAATATACAAATGCATATTTACTTAAATATACATAAATACAGTCAAATTATCAAAGCAGCGTGGAGAATGTGAAGAGTATTTGGAAATACTTAACCTAAGTTTGCTGATTGCCTTGCAGGCTTTAGTCAGGAGTAAAGGATATTGCAGGAAATGAACAGCAGGTGACTCTGCCAACGTGTGATCTTGGGCATACAACTTCCCCTCTCTGATGCTCAGTTAACCCAGCTGGAAAATGGGAGGAATGAAACCTTCCTTGCCTATCCTGTAGGGTATGAAAATGAAATGTGATTGGTACTGTACAAACATCAAGTTTTACTATTCTGGGACCTGGAAAAAAATGTACCATTTTAGAGCCAAGGAGACCAGAGGTTTTAGCTAAGATGTGTGAGCTCCTCAAGCCCTCTGCTGCTCTTCAGGAAGAGGCAAGCCCTGGATGTTCCATGGCCTGGGCTTGAAGGGCAGCAACCAGGCTGCACGAGATACACAGGGTAGAACATAAAACAGAAAGACATAAAACAAGGCAAGCTAGGGACCAAGGAGGGGAAGCAGAGGAAGGCAAAGTTGGAATGTTGGAGACCCAGCTGACGGGCATCACACCAGACTCTGCAAAAGCTTGGCTGGAAGGAAAAAAACCCAAACAGAGGGTAGTTGTTTGTTGGGGGGCCATACACGGGAGTTGCAGGGTCAAACAGCCCCCACAGTGACAGAGGAATCAAACCCAGCTTTGTGCTGATCTCAAAGAGCCAGCTTCCTCCTTCCCTAGCAGGAGGGGACACATGACTCTCATGCACCAGCCAAGCCACATTCGCACAACGCACACCCGAGGCCTGCAGAGAATGTTGGAAACTGGGTGCCCTCCTCAGGGGGCTGGGGTGCTCCAGGACCCTCTGGGGCTGAGCTGGTCCCTGACACTTGGTCAAATAAAGTTCACCCATGGTCCCATCACTGCTGCTGTGTCCCTGATCCCCTCTGCAAGGAACCCTGCTCTTCATTTGTCAATTTTAAGTGATAATTTCTATTCAATCTGATACATATTATAAGAATATAAACAAATGCCTCTCCCCCTATCGGCACCATAATCACTTTCTTTTATAGCCATCATTTATTATGGGACGACAGATGGCCAGTTTGCAGAATTCCAAAGAGGCTACCCGCCGGCCAGTCACCTGGGAACACGGGCGCATTTACATTTCTCCAAAACAGATGGGAAAGGGAGCGGGGAGGGAGGCAGATTCCTGTCAAAACTTTGGCGCTTTCCGAAGTGTGCTTCTTTTGCTTCTCCCTCTATCCCTCTGCCTTTCTCACAGATGGTACTTTTCCCTCCTTGCCCCTCCCCACACCTCCTCACACCCTCCCATTTGTCCATTTCCCACCAGTGGCAACTGAAACCACCAATATGGCGGCCTTCATGGCGGGAGACTGGGCGGGCTCTTGTCAGGCCATCTTCTGGGACTTTCAGGGCCTGCAGTTTGCTCTTCCAGCTTCCCCTCCAGGCTTGTTATTTGGGATTGGGACCAAGATAAGAGGCCAGAGGAGGGGAAGAAGTGAGTCACTTCACAAGGATGGAGGCTAGAACCTGCCTTTTTCACAAAACTACAGAGCAGGGGTTCTCAGCCCTGAAAGTACGCAAGATCCCCCAAAGGGC
This sequence comes from Indri indri, assembly GCA_004363605.1. Classification (NCBI taxonomy): domain Eukaryota; kingdom Metazoa; phylum Chordata; class Mammalia; order Primates; family Indriidae; genus Indri; species Indri indri. Next base: position 21,227 of record RJWJ010017128.1, read on the forward strand.
CTTTAGAAACATGAATGGCCGGGCCCTACCCAGAATGACTAAATCAGAAAAGTCTGGAAATGGGGCCTGGCAGGGTGTGCAGCTATGGTGGAGAACCCATTCCTGCAGTGAAAAGGAAAAAGGACATTGTAAGAAGGCAAAAAATGAAGAAGCCATGGAGAAGAGAGACCACTGTGTCAAGGGCATTACAGAGTTGCAAAGTTAGAACTCGCTGGTATAAGGTCCTGGCTCGTGGCCCAGTGGGGCGAATGCAAGTAAACTGACCACTGCAACCCAGAAGAGGAAGAGCTATGAGGGAGCTACGTTCAGGGTGAGATGGAGAGAGCCCACTGGTGGGGGTCTCAGGGTGGTCTTCCTACAAAAGATGGCGTCCAAGTGAAGAAAATAGAGCAAATAAGAGAATATCTACACAACCCCAATGAAGGGAATGATTTTTTAAGACTCAAGGAGTGGAAACAATAAAGAAAATGACTGATATATTTGCCTATGTTAAAATCAAGATCTTTTGTTCACCAAAAGGTACCATAATGAGATGAAAAGACAAGCCACAAACCAGAAGATATTTGTAACATGGGTAACTAATAGGGGATTGATACCCAGCATACATAAAGAAGGCACATGAATCAATATTAAAAAAAAAAAGACCAATAAAACAACTGGGCAAAGAACATGAAAAGAAAATACACTAAAGGAAACAAAAAATGGTCAATAAGCATAAGAGAAAAAAACTCAATCATAATCCTCGAAATGCAAATTATAAACATAAGGAGATACCACGTCATGCCCACAAAATTGGCAAAAACTTAAGTCTGACAACATCAAGTGTTATGAGGATATTGATGCTGGTGGGTGTGTAAATTGGGACAACCACTTTGGAAAAGCCATTCTGTAATACCTAATAAGGCTGAACACATGCACAGTCTGCCATCCAACACTTTTACTCTCAGTACATGTGGGAAAGAAACTTGCATATGTGCCCAGAGATGTGCATAATAAGAATCTTCATAGCAACATTGCTCATAATAGCAAAAAACTGGAAACACCCCATATGTCCATCAACAGCAACATGGATAAATGTTGGTATAATCATATGCTGGAAAGCCATACAGTTATAAATCCAGACAATAGCTACATACATCAACATGGATAAAATCCAAAAGAGTGAAAATAGAAAATTATGAAAGAATACAGTGAATAGTGAAAAGGGTGTTATTTATATAAAGTTCAAAAACATGCACAATGGTATATTGTTCAGAGATGCACACATATGTGGTAAAACTGTAAATAAAGTCAAGGAATGATTAACACAAACTTCCACAAGGTGAGGGTGCTCAGATGGCATCAGGAATGTCACTCAAGTAGGGAAGTAGTTTCAAAAATAATAGTGATTCTATTTCTTAAGCTGGGTAGTAGATACACAGGTCTTTATTGTTATTCTTTAAATTTAAACAAATTTATATGCATGATATATAAGAAAAACTGTAATGAAAACAAAAGGAATGTCACGTGCAAAAGCTCGTACTATAAACGTTATTCCCTATCCCAAAGTTTATCCAAGAAAGTGGTCTAGTTTGGCCTACTATTTTTCCATAGAAAACATCCATCCTTCCTTAGCTCACTGAAATAGCTTAATGAACCTATATCAAACATTGAGTGTACACTGTGGCCAATTTCCAGCTGAGAGGCAGACTCTGGGGATGGAAGTGGCCCATGCCCTGTGGGCCTCCCAGACCCTCTGTGTACCAGTCAGAGGGTCAGCAAGCACCTGTCCTCTGAGAATCCCTGGCCCAGGTGCTTTGGGAGAGTCAATGGCCAACCCCTGCCCTGAGCATATCCCTATCTAACGATGAGGCAGGACAAATGACCCACCAAAACAGCCATTGAAGTAAATAGCAGTGAGTGACAAACATATAACACTCCGCCACTCTGCCGTGTGTGTGTGTCTAGTGGTCTGAAAGTTGGAAGACATCCTAGGATGATGACTATGGCACTATGAACAATAATCTAATTTTTCTGGCTCTCAATCTCCTCATTTGACAAGTGGGCAGACTGGAGCAGGGCTACCTTTACGGTCCCTTCCAGCTCTAGAATTTTCGATCCTATGTATATTGGGGACTAATTACCCCAAATATATATTTAGAAAATTATTTGTTTACACCTAGGCTGATAGTTCAGTTTTCAACCTGATTGCAGACCTGTGTGCATGATTTTGAATACATGGAAATATAAGGAGAGAGCCAACGTGTGCCCATCAGTTCTCATCTGAGACAGTCTCGGCCAGTACTAAAACTCTGGCCTTAACACCAGCCTCTGGGCAAAGGAGAGATTGCTGGGGTGGCAGCGTTTACGGGGATGTGGGGGGACAAAGGTTTCAAGAGATGGTCTGTAAGGCACTGCAGGTGTAGGGAAGTCTGCAGGGAAAGCTAAAAATAACTAATTCTGAATTCAAGCAACGCAGCACCAGAATTTGGGACCATAACAGCTACACTGGGTGGGGATTCTCTCTCTGATAGGGTTGCCAAGTTTAGCAAATAAAAATACAGGACACTCAGTTAAATTTTAATTTCAATTAAACTATGAATTTTTTTAGTACAAAAAATTCCATGCACTATTTGGGAAGTATTTAGACTAAAAAAAAAAAAATAATAACTATTCATTGTTTACATGAAATTCAAATTTAACTGGACATCCTATATTTTAACCAGTAACCCTACTGAAGACCCTGGGAAGCAGGAGGACACAGAGAGGCAAGTGGTCACAGCAGCAGACCCTGGAAGAGGCCAGCGTCCCTGGGAAGGTCTCCTCCCACAGTCAGATCTCTTCCTGGGAGGTCCTTCCACGTTTCAATCCTTTCATTTGACGGTGAGGTTCTCAGGGGTTCTTAGGAGCCCTGCTCTGGAACTTCAGACCTAAGAAGTCAGGAGCAAAGAGAAGGCCTCAGGGAGAGGCACGAATCCCCTCTCTCCAGCCCAAGGCTGAGCATCCATCTCCTTTCCCCTGGCAACCTTGGGCATCTACTTCTCCTTCTTTCCTTTGTCCTCCTAGTCGACGAAGTCCCCGCCAGGCCCTGTCTGTCCTCGAGATTGCAAAGGAGTTTAAGAAAGAGGGAAAAAATATGGCAAGCCAGGTGACAGCAATGCAGGGTCAGAGGGCTGGGGGTAGGGGGATGGGGAGAGGGAAGGAGAAGAGGAGACAGAGAGAGAGAGAGAGAGAGTGGAGAGAGGTGGGGGATGGGAGAGGGCCATCTAATTTCTAATAGACTGGGACATAAATGCAACATGATTCACTTTGAACAGGCCACCTGGATTAGATGGAAGTTAATTAAAACAATCCCTCATTTCTCAGCATTTAAAACTTCTTAAGTCTCACTTGGGGAAGGGTGCGGCAGGACTTTTTATTACTCTTAGATGGTGTTCAGAAGGCCCATAAATACATCTCCTCTTCCTGTGATCCCATTAATCTTGCCGCCTCTCCTGCTCCTCTCTGCCAACAATCAGATCCCAGTAAACAACCTCAAGTGAAATTTGCAACTGTCAGATAAACATTAAAAATGCTTCTCTTGTCCTTTCCCATTGATAGTCCCATTAATATTGTAATGGAACAAAAAGTTATGAAAATGAATGCATGCTGGTTTTGGAAATGAATGATGCCGACCGCTGCTGGGATATAGACGCACATGCATATGGATGGGCTCGGAAGATCGCGGATGCTGCCCACATCGACAGGAGGCTGCGTGCCTACAGGACTGGCCACGCGCACGCCAAGGACCAAGGACACCTGCACGCAAAGCTGGGTACACGCGTGTATATGTGTGTTAGGGTGGAGAAGCGCGTAACTGGAATAAAGGATTCCACCCCAGAAAGTATCCTAGACACACACTCCCTACCCAGCTTTAAGCAGAGTAAAATATTGCAGCCTTTTCTATTTTATCGTTACTTCTCCCCTCTCTTATCTGTTGGTAGTCAGTGGCTGGGATTCTCTCTAAAGATACTAAGATACCCCAACTGATAAGGCTCTCTTGACATTTCTTCCTCATTTATTTTCTATGCAGAGACCTTCTTAATACACATGCAGGCTTTCATGTGTGTGTTTATCTATCTGACGAATGAGGCCTTAAAATCTGAAGGTATAACACATGGAAACTTTATAAGAAAAAACTTCTTAAGGAGTATTTTAGGTCAAAGAGTCACATTTGATGCAGGAAATGAGTACAAGTGTTACGCATATTTAAGTTCGCTAGGAGAGCAGACAATAAAACAAACAAAAAGACCCTTTAACTGGAATGTTTCACAGAGGGATTTGAATAACCATCTCATCAAGGCCTTGCCCTGGGCTCCTGGCAGATGAGGACCACTTTTGTATCTGCTCCTGGCTGTAACCCAGCCCCTGGCATAACGCCTGGCATTTAGTAGAAGCTCAAGGAATGCGATGGAGAAGGGAGAAGGGAAGGGGAAGGAGAGGAAGCCAGGGAGAGCTGTCCATTTTGCTCTTCCTCCATGCGGAAGCCTAACTCCTCCTGCCAACCCTGGGCAGGGGACGGGTCATAACATTTTAACACCTGGGAAGGTCAACCTAAAGATGGAGCTGGCGGTGGTGGAGAGGAACGGGACACGCCCTTCTTCCGGAAAGGAAGGAGCACGTTACAGAGGAGGCACCCACCGTTCGACTGTCTTCTCTCTGGGTCTTTGGTTTTCACACTGTTCCTTCTAACATTTCTCTGTTGTGATCGTACTTGTCCTTAAACACTAGACAAGTCTTACTGAGAACAAATCTCAGACCTCGCCCACTCCCCTGCCCGCTAGGCTCCTGCCCCCACACTTCAGTGTAGTTCACTTTTAGCCTCCTTCAGATCCACTCCGGGAAGCTCTCCTGGCCCCCCCAGAGTGAGCTGTCACCTCCCTGTGCCTCCCCAGAGCCCTTCCTTACCCTTTCCCAGCGGCAGACGTGGGTTCCCTCCAGGCCACAAGCTCCACCCTGGCAGGAGCCTAGCTCACAGTGCAAGCTCAACAAATACTTGTTGACCGGCTGATAATTAGTTTAAAAAGAGTTATATGAACTCCCTGGCCTAACTTGTGAATGCCTAAGTTATTTGAAATGTGGCCATAGAGAGAGCACTAGCATCTTAGTCAACTAACTGAATGCTGGCCATGCCCCTGATCTATACAGGGACCCAGAGGAGTTCATTTAAGCTTTCTGTGCCTCAGTTTCCTTATTTGTGTCAGTAAAATGACCTCATATAATGTAACTGCAAGGCAGTTAAAACCAAGAAAGATACCCAAAGTTCAATTAATATTAATTTTATTTTTTATAATTTTTTGTGTGTGTGTATAGAGACAGAGGTCTATGTTGCTCAGGCTGGTCTCAAACTCCTGGTCTCAAGTGATCCTCCTCCCTTGGCCTTCCAAAGTGCTAGGATTACAGGCATAAGCCACTGTGCCCTGCCCCAATATTATTTTAATATACATAAGAGTTGTATACGTATTAAGAGATAGAAAGGATATAAAAAGAATACAGAATTACATTAAGTTCTTGCCTAGAAAAGAAAACATATACAAGACTTGAGAGAGAAGAAGATGCAATCCCATTAACACCCAACTGGGAGCTACTGGCTCCCCTGGAATACATACAATGTGCATATATGGGCAGCAGATTTCACCACCACCCCCTCTGAGTGGTGAGGCATCAACATTACATTAATAGCAAACATCAGTAAGATTTAGTGCATCCCAAAAGGGGCATGGACCAGAATCCAGGTAGAATCCTGGTGAAACCTCCATCCTCAGTAACCTCAGCTAACTGGATGTCATTGCCTCCCAAGAGATACACATCACTCAACTCCAGGAGAATTTACAATTGAGTAGAGTCATGTTCAAGGAAATCCAAACTGTATTTTAATATTTTTGCATTAAGGAATCTGTAAAAAATTTTATGTTCTATATACTTGCAAAGTTTCAGGGATTTGGGCCTTTAAGAGTAACAGCTTTCAACTCCCATTTAAAATGTGAAATTAAAGAATTGATTTAAGCCTTGGGATTTTACACTGTACAGTGTTGGAACATTTAAACTTTACCCTCACTTTGTTAGTTTAATTTCATAGAATTTTGAGAATTATTTAAGTACTTGAAAAGATTTTGTTAAGTCAGGATACTGAAATACTTCAGGAAATAAAATATATTACATTTATAAACGCAGTTTAAAATACGTGAAAGTATTTAATGAGCTGGGTTTTTAAGTGGGGAAAAATATTAACAGAATTCAAGAGCCCCTTAAAATGATTGCTAAAATAAGAAGAATGAGATTTTTAAACTGACTTATAAATAGAATAATGAGATGTGTAAGCTGGTCTTAAAAGCCTACAAAGAAATCCCGACACATGCTAAATGTGGATGAACCTTGAGGACATTACGTTAAGTGAAATAAGCCAGTCAGAAAAAGACAAACACTGCATGATTCCACTTATGTATGGTATCTAAGGAAGTCAGATTCACAGAGTAAGAAGTAGAATGGTGGTTACTAGGAGCTGGGAGAGGGAGAACCGAGGAGTGGTGTTTCATGGGTACGGGTTGCGGTTTTGCAAGATGAAAAAGCTCTGGAGATCTGTTGCACAGCAACACTATTGAATTGTTCACTTAAAAATGGTTAAGATGGTAAATTTATGTGGTGTTTTATAGTCACAATTTTTAAAAATGAAAAAAAAAGCCCACATGAAATTGTGGATTTTAATGTATAATTTTAGTTTTTTACACATTAATATTGAAAACTCTAAATAACTATTTCCTGCATACAAAAGCCACCCATAAAGACACAAAAAGTCTCATCAGTGTATATGGCGCAGCTGTGGGATTGTCTTGAGGACCAATGGAGACAACACTGAGAACACATCTCCTTTCCGTGCTGGCTCAGTGGAGGTGCCGGTGTACAGCAGCCTCCTATTCTTCTGCTTCCTTTCCGGTGCACCCTTGGGGAACACACATGCATCTCCCAGATGTCTAAAGAGAAAAAGTCTCCCCGCTACCCCAGCGACTACCCCAGCCAGGTGCTGTGGGAGCTGTCTCTCTCAGCCCTCTGGTCTGAACAGCGCTTCCCTGTGTGGCAGAAAAGGGTCAGAGGAAGAAGCAAGGGGCACAAAACCGGCCACTCTCATAACAGGACTCCAGAATGAAGACGGAGAGGTGACATCAGGCTGCCTCGGGGGACCCGTTTCCACTGTGTGTATGTGGAGATACAGAAAAAGCTGGACTGCGGGTGTCCTTGGCCTTGCAGAGTGGCCCCCTTCCTGAGTCAGTCTTAGCTCCCTCAGACTTCACCAGGGAGGCCTAACAGCCAGACTACCCAGCCTCGCCACAGGCCTCACCACATGTCACCAGCGGCTGATTCCGGAATCAGGCCACCCGAAGACCCAGTGACGTCAACCTCACGCAACACGATCTGCATTCCACAGCCCGTTACAAAGGCCTTTACCCTTAGTCAGTCGGAGAGACAGATTTGAGATTATTGCTCCTGCTCTCCTAACAGACATCTTTCATGTTAAAGTTCCTTTCTTCCTTGGCACTCCTTGTTGTCTCCATAATTGGCTCTTCGTGGGGCAAACAACAGGACCTAGGCTGGGCCCGTTTGTGGGTTCGGAAACACAGGGAGAGCAAAGAGAAATAGCACAAAGAAGGAAGCAGAGGCATTTGTGAGAGACAGACAGAGAGAGAGAATCTGCAGAGACAATGGCGGCCTCAATTCCTGCCAGTGCTCTGTTTGCCGGCTCTGCTCTCTCAGGAGGTCCAGCTGTACTTCCTGCCCTTGGTTCATTCATTCATTCCACAAACATTGAGAACCCACTATGCGCTGGGCTGTGTGTTGACCACCTTCGCGATCAAGGCAGAAAGTCCAATACTCTGAGAATATGTGGGGATCTTCCAAGGGCAACTGAGCAAATATTTCCATATCCATAACTTTTTTTTTTAGGGAAGCACAAAACTGAGGTTTATTGAGGAGAGAAAGATAGGATTACAGGGCAAGAGCAAAATACAGGTTTACAGAGCGTGATACATATGCCACAGATGACGACCGGACCCATTTTTGCAGCAAAGGGAGAGCAAAAGGAAGGGCGCAAAAAGGGCCACATCCATAACTTTTTAATTCTAAATATATATTTATTGCCTATTTGAACAACTAGGCAAATAAATTACTGGAGCCCAGAGAAAGGAAATGCTCTCTACCCAAGCGTGTTGGGCCGTAAGGGGAAGGAGAAGTATCTGGGTAGTTCTAGCAGGAATTAGGGAAATTATGACTGACCGACTAACACTCGGTATGTGCCAGTTACTATTCTAAGTGTTCTATGTGTAGTGATCCACTACGCATAGGTCCTACAACAACCTTTGAGTTTTATTATCCCCGTTTCACAGATGAGCAAACCTAGTCTCAGAGTGGTTAAGGGACTGCCCAGGTTGCATGGCTTACAAGTGGCAAAACAACCTGGCTCCCAAATCCACATACTCTCGCCTACTGGGCCAGATAATTCCTTTAACCTCTCTTTGATGCTGAAAATAAAGCTCAGAGAGGTTAAGTGACTTGACCAGGCTACACAGCTGACAAATGAAAATGCTGAGACTTCAACCCTGGTTCCCTTGTGCTCAGCTCTGGGACGGGAGTTTTGGGTTCCTCAGGGTAGATCAGCCATCAAGATGCCTTCTTTCCACTCATTCTTGACTTGCAAGTCACTCTGCTCACTCGAGAACCCACATTTTTCACTAGGGTTCAGTTGTGACTGATTTTCAGAACACACTGTGACAAGAGAAAACCGTATCACTATTTAGTGCAGTGGTTCTCAACCATGGCTACACTCAGAATCACCTGGCTGCTTTATAGGACGTTGAAGGTGAGGTTCCATCTCAGATCAATAAATCAGAATACCTGGGGGAATCCATAGTTCATAAGAAGCTATCCAGGTGAATTAATGTATAGTCAGGGCTAAGAACCACTAATTTGGCCAATGCCAACACAGAGATGCAGAGGATGCTGCAAAACGTTTCTCCACTCTCTTGGCTAGCTTGCAACCAGACAAAAAAGGTCTATTATGTAGAGAAGAGAGATGAGCATGACTATAGACTTCTTGTCCGAGACGCTGCAAGTCAGCAGCATGACGTATTTAAAGGGATGGAAAAAAAAATGTCAACCAAGAATTCGATTTCTATATCCAGTGAAAATATTCTTCAAAATGAAGGAGAAAATAAAGACTTTCATCCAAATTAAAGTTAATCTATAATATAAGAAAAGTCAAAAGAATTTGTACAGGCTGAAGGAAAATACCAGCTGGAGACTCAAAACTATGGAAAGGAATGAACACTGCTGGAATGGTCCGTGTTTAGGCAACTATAAAACTCTGTTTTATTTATTTAAAAGATAATTAATGGTGTACAACAAGAATAATTCCTGCTTGGGAAATAAAGAAAAGGGGAAGATTGCAAAATACAGGTAATTTCACCACACATTTTATTCCTGTCGCGTATTCCTGCTCACCTTAGCCTACTAGGTAGTACCCTTCTTTGTCTCTGCCTGGCCACCACACACATGATCAGCAAATTATCTTCCTGAAGTCGGGCCCTTACCACGACACTCCAACCCCAAGCAGTACTCAGTCTTTACAACCTTCCCATTACATACGTGGTAAAGTTTGCAGTCCTCGACCCAGCATTCTAAGCCTGCTATAACCTGGACTAAACCTGCCCACTCCTGTCTGCTGCCTGTACCCTGCACAAATAATGTGTGTCTTCTTACCTGCTGCTCACCAGATGTGTCTCCTAGACTCTTATCGCTAAGCCTCTACTCGCTTTCCTTTCCCCCTGGAGGGCCCACCCTCCGCACACACACTGTTTCCTCTGTGCACAGATGAGGGGGATGCCTGGCTGATTCAGGGGGCTCACCCCACCCCAAGGTGGGGAAGGCACTCTCTTGTCTAGGTGCAACCAAAGGTCTTTGCTAAAGGCCTCTGCTATTCCCAAATGGCCTCCCTACCCAAATGACCACTATACTGCCTGGAGTTCTCATTAGTAAAGACTTGGATGTTCATTGAGACACTAGGTCTTCAACCGGCTTTTCAGGTGAAGAGTTTTGAATTTAGAGATGGAAGGAACATAGAAGTAATCTAGCTCAACCTTCATTTTACAGACAGGGAAACTGACATGAGACAAGTGCACTGTCCAAGTGGTAGGAAGGGTTTCTGATTCCAGGTAAGTGGTCTTAGCACTAAGTCAGGAATGGCCCCAAAAGTTTATTCCAGACTATAGGACAATCTGTGCTGTTCACCACTGTACATCTGGTGCCTGGCACTAAGGCTGGCACTGGTAGGCCCCCCGTAAACATTTACGGAATGAATAAATCAATCTTGACATACCAACTCTGATCAATTGGAGCGCTGAATTCTGAGGCCACTCACAGGCTTAGCAGGAACAGGTGTAAGACCTCTTAATGATGTCTGTCACGAGCACAGCAGCGGGAAGGGGTGAAATCCCTACACCAGACTCTGCAGCTTCTCATATGTAATGGGAAACCCAGGGAGCCATTGACCCCGACCCTAGTAAGAATTAGTTTACAAGCCATGAAGAGTTCATGCATATCCCAAGGGTCTGAGAAAAAAGCTCGCAGGACAGGTACTCTGAGATTATTGGCCCAGAAAAAGACGCCTAGGTTTGAGATCCAGGTGTTCAAGCAATCGTGGGGACGGCTGCCCTGGGCAAGCTTGGGTCCAGGTTGGCATTTGCAGCATCGGTTGCCTTTTCCCTGGGTGACCCCTGAGAAGTGTCAGGCATATCACACTCTCCTTTCTACTATCTGTAAAGGACAGGCAAGAGCCTAAAGAACATTTTCTGCATTTTAACAGAGATCAAAATCTAAGGTGAAGAAGCATCAGTCAGCAAGTGAAGGCGTTTCAGACCCAGTCAAGCCTTCGCAGGTGTATGAGTTTGCTAGCGCTGCTGTAACAAAGTACCACAAACCGGCCGGCTTAAAATAACAGCTACGTGTTCTCTCACAGTTCCAGAGGGTAGAAGTCCAAACTCAAGTTGTCAGCAGGGCTATGCTCTCTCTGAAAGCTCCAGCAGGGGATCCTTTCCTTGTCTCTTCCAGCTTCTTGTAGCCCCAGGCATCCCTTGGCTTGTCGCAGCATCACCCCGATCTCTGCCTCCCTCTTCACATGGCCGTCACCCTCCACCATGTGTGTCTCTGTCTCTTCTTCTCCTCTTATAAGGACACCAGTCCAATTGGATTGGATTAGCCTCACCCTAAATCAGTATGACTTCGACTTGATTACACCTGCAAAGACCTTGTTTCCAAATAAGGTCATACTTGCAAGTACCAGGGGATAGGACTTCAACATATCTTTTGGGGGGACATAATTTAACCCATAACACCAGGCCTCCCTGGCCCCAGGACAACTGGGAAGATGGGAGAGAAGCACTCGTCAGCTTTGGAAAGCCCAACCTGGCAAGAACTGGGCTCCCATGTCTGCTGTTCCCTCCACCCCTCTTCCCCAGATGGAGGTCCCATCCAGTGGGGTCTGTGCCAGGATGTCCCAGCTCCTCCCCACAACCAAAGTCACTGTGATCAGACACAGGTGTTCTCTGGTCCCAGAGGTTTCTCTCAGCTGTGGAAGTCAATTGTGGGGAACACTGATCATGGCCATTAGGAACCTCCCTGCCATGGGAGTTGAGGGCCTGGTGGGAATCCCAGGTCCTTGGCTCTCAAGCTGTGATGCCTGGGACAAGTGACCAAACATCTCTGAGCCTCAGCTTCCTCCTCTGGAAAGGGGACCTCAAGGCGACAGCAGTGGGTGTTTGTCCCTAACAGTGTCAGGCTGAGGCCCTGGAACCATTTATCTGTTTCTTCTGCACCAAATAAAGAGAGCCCAGAAATGGAAAAGACCTCAGAGGTGATGGGCCCAATTCTATCCTCCACCACCAGGGAAAAAAAAGGAAGACAAATAAAATGGCCCTTTTAACTTATATCCTCTGCATCAATTTTTACAGTTAACTGCTGAACTGACTAAATTCTTTTCTTTTCTTAAGGACCTTTATAAATTCCATCATTAATAAAATCAGACATTCAATTAGAAGGAAACTCTGATCGGTAACTGATCGTGTCCCAGATACCTTTCTCCCCCCTTCTCCGCAGGCTCCCTGGACTTCCTGGGCTTTTCCTGCTGAGGCACCGTTTCCCATTTGTCCCTCTTCTTCCCCCCC
>RJWJ010017129.1:0-33474 GCA_004363605.1 Indri indri
TATTTATCTAATCTACCTTTTTCAATTCAACCCCATGGCCATTGTCTTATATGACTCTCTCATCATTTCCTGATGGGACTGATCTCCTTGCCTCTAAGGTCTCTTGTTCTAAACTGTCCTTCAAACAACTACTAGGTTAACGCATGCTATTAACTCTACATTTTCCAGAGTTGCCTATCTAGAAAGCAACACTGGTATATCTCTTGCTCTCACTGACTTCTCATCAAAACTCCAGGAAGTTCCCCTGCTTTAGTAGTTTTCTGTATATTCATATTATTAATAATTTTCTTTTACTCAGCCTCCTACCCATTTGCCCCACCCCTGAACTGCAGCCAACCTGATTCTTAATAATTTCCAATATTCAACGAGCCTTTTGTCATCTCTGTAACTTTGCATTTGTCCTGGTCATGAGAACATGCATCAGTGTTAACTTCAATTCACATGTTAAGACAATTCAAAAATCCTCCTCTGTGAAACTTTTTCCGATTCTTTCAATCCCCATCTCCTTGCCCCATCCATAATAAGACTCATCACATTATAGTTGAACTATTAATTTACATCTTCCTAAAGTGAATTTTGGGAACAAGATCAATGTATATTGCCCAATGTTGTATTTCAAGCCCCTAAACCCATGAGTGGCAATTGAATGATTATTGAATGAACAGATTTGCACCTGTATGACTTTCCCAATGGTCAGCTTAATTATAATGCACCATCATTGCAAATTGATTTATTATTTGCTTTGATCAAGGTAAACATTTGAATCCTGTAAAGCAAACTTTTATAGCGCCTAAAATTGTATGCTTTCAGGCTTGTCAAGAGTAATTCCTTAAAGGCAGTACAGTGTGGTTCTCAGAGTAGGGTCCCTGGACCAGCAACGTCATAATTACCTAGGGACTTTGTTACTAATGCAAAGTTTTGGTTCTCTCCCCAGACATCCTAAATCAGAAACTCTGGGGGTGAGACCCATAAATCTGTATTCTAATTAGCCTCCCAAGTGATTTTCATACACTCTCAAGTTTGAGGACTATGGGAATAATTAAACTCTGAGCCAGACTGCCTGGGTTCAATTACCAGCTTTACCCATTATTAGCGATTAGACAGAACATTGCTTAACCTCTCTGCGTCTCAACTTCTTCATCTAGAAAATGAGAATGATAATAATTAGGGTTGTTATGACAATTAAATGAACTAATACACAGAAAGTACTTACCACAGTGCTTAATCAGTTAATGACACTTAATAAGTATTAGCTCTTATTCTTACAAAATCACTATCCTCATGAAATTTATTCCCCATGGGGTATTCTTCATATTTTCTCATCCTTTTCATTTCATACCCAGAATCTATTTTCATGCTGGTCGATACAACTACTAATAAGTTTGATGAGAAAATGGGACTTCCAGTTCACACAGGTCCACAATCACATATGAGATTCTGTGAATCAGTATGTTCTATTTTAATTAATTGGTTCATGGTCTAATAAATGCTGTTTTGGGTTTTTGTAACTTGTCTTCATAGTTTTATAAGAAATTCTTTCCTAATATCTCTCTTTTCTTCAGTAATTTTTTCTTGATAATAGTGACTGCTTATCAAAATGAATACCACTTTAAAAATGGAAGATATTTCAAGAGAAAAACCCAAAATGCAAAATTGTCTGAAAAAAATTTTGTGCAAGAAAGCATTTGATTTAGGCAGACTATTTTGAAACATTAGTTTTCTAGAAAATGAGATGCTCTGCTATTCTGACTTCTATTAGCTAGATTCTGTCCACTATTTTAACATCTTCCAAATATTTAGCAGGATTTCAGTCTTGGAATTCTTAAAGTGACAAAACGTATAGCAACAAACTTTTATGGAATGATAACTATTAATAGAAGTATTTTTGCCTTCGCTACCAGTTTGAAAATTACATTTATATTTGTTTTTCTTTGTATTATTATACAGAGTTAGGCCCTATTTTGCTTTTTATTATCTTGAGTAGAAGGATAATTATGTACATGATACAAAAATATGTTTTTATATGCACAAGACAAAAAAGACCTGTTTAAATTATTATAAATGTGTATGTATATAGGCAATTGTCCTAATCAGCCTTCCCGGAAATATTTAAATAAAACGTGACTTCTCTAGGATTGAAGTAGTCCAATGGCCTGACATGCAATTTTCTGTCTGGTGCTTCATATATTTTAGGTTCAGAAAACTTCAGGTAAGGTATTTCCCAGCTTTCATAGAAATCTTTGTCATTCTTTGAAAATACACTAACTTTACCGATGTTAAGATTTGTCATTCAGAGAGTTAATATGGAATTGTAGGCTTGTACTTTAACTACAATATTTAAATTATTTTGAATGCATCTTAACTAGAATATGATTGAAAATGAAAACCTTAAAAGAGGTAAATAATCTTATGATTAATATTATAAAGAGATGAAAAAGGCTACAGTGAAAATACTCTCTGAATAGCACGTTTAATTTTAGTTATCCCAATTTGAGAAGGCAAATTAAAGAAAGTTCCAAAAAATTCAAAACGATTAAGAGGTGACAGTAATTAATGAAGAAAGCTTGCAGGATCTCACTTGATAGAACATGGTGAAACAGTGCTTAGAGGTAGAGATGATAATTTACTGATATTTAAGGAATGTGAACAATGAGAAAGAATATGATTTTCTAAAAATATTGGTACAGTGGGAATAATTAGGGATATTAGGAATAATTTTAAGGGAAAAAAATGAAAAGAACCCATGAAGAAAATTGGACTATGATATGAATTTATAGTTTAGGTCTATAGCACTGAAACAACCTATTTCAGTAGCTGACTAATTCACATATCAACTGATTTTTATGTCTATAAATACAATACAAGGAGTATAATAGTTTTTTAAAGAAATTCAGTGGAGAAAATTAAGCTCAAGTTCTTGTATCCTGAAATTCACATTCAGTAAACATACAAATAAAATTTAAACACCTTGTTTGCAAACACACAATCACTATTTCAAAATCCCTAATAATTATAGTCTTAGAATATTCCTGTATGTTAACATGTCAATGTTAAAATAATATTAAACAAAAAGTGTTCATCTACCTAGAAAGAAAATTCCTATTGCTAATAGAAGGAATCTTGTGAGTTAATTCATTAAGAAAAAGCTTTTGTGTATCTCCTTCGAAATGTATCAGACTTTATACAAGGTGTTGGTATAGAAATTTCATGTACAAGCTGTCTGATACCGGAGTCAATGTAGATAAAGGTAAAAGAGGACTGAATATGAATTCTGAAAATTTGGATCCTAATGTTGGTTTGCTCACTTTGCAGCTGGGCTGCCTGAAGTGAGCCATCTTCTCTATAAATTCCAATTTTCCCATATCTGTAATGGGAATAATAATATCTACCCTGCCTAACTCAGGAAGATATATGAATCAGTTGGATATGATAAAGTACACCAAAATGCTTACTAGGATAAAGCTCTAAATATATTAAACTTAACTTTTGGTAAAGATTTTCATTTTGAGTAAATAGATCATGCAAGGAACTACTTTTATTTATCCGAGTTCTTTTATTCCTTAAAATAGAGAAATGATGTTATTCTAGATTAAGATAAATCTACTTTTTATATAAATTGCATGGATAAAAGTCATTTCATAGCATTAAGTCCTATAATTTCAGTAATTAATGCATAAATCATGGTTTGAGTATTTAGAATGTTTAAATGACTGCTTTATGTCGTCTACTGTGAAATCACATGTTAGTCTAAAATACTGTTCTATCATATCTCAGGATTATGTGGGTCACAAATTTTGATAGGTCTCAGCTAAAGACCTGTGCTCCATTGACCTCAGTTGAGGTCAGTTGGTGGTATTCTGCTAGTGGCTACCATGGTCCGGAAGGCCCTACCCGGCTTCACTTACCTCCCTAGTGCATTGAAAAAGATGTCTGGAAGGCTGAGCCCAGTGGGACCACTTTCCACTTCCATATAATCACATTACTTCTTACATAAAGTGGGACTTCTTATGTGGAGGCTCAGCTCCAGGGAGTCAAGATGGAAGTGCCAGTCCTTTTAAAGATGAGTTTCGGAAATGGCACGGCATCATTTCCTCCATAACCTGTTAACCAAAGAGGTCGTAGGCCAGCCCAGATGCAAAGAGAGAGAAAGTAGACCCCACGTCTTCATAGGAAGCATGTCAAAGAATCTGTGCCCATCTTTAACTGCCACAATGCATTTTTAAGGAAAACTAAAATATGTGTGGAATTAAAATCAACTCGATTAAATTTTTTCAGATAAATCAAGAAGACTGTAGCTTTGGTTTTAGTTACATAATTTCATCTAGTCAAATCAGTACAATTGTGAGTGATTTTAATAGAAATAATTAAGCCATTTATATGTCTTGCTATGTGCCTTGACATAGACTAATGTTTACTGGTATAATATAAAAAGAACAGTTAAATTTATTTTATGTAGTTAGGCATATGATCAACCCATGGCATCAGTGATTGCTTATCTCAAACTGTTCAAGTCACCAGAAAAAAGGCAATCTATTCAGGCTACATAGTTAAGTCTACAAATCTTTAAAATCATTAATAGATCAACATATAATAAAGTTTTATGTAAACATATGTTTGTTACTAGTAAGAAATTAAATTATTATTAAATTGTAGAATATCAATTAAAAACAGTGTATTTTGTATCTTAACGAGATATTTTGCATTTTATTCAAGAGTGAAGGGATTTTTTGACAATAATTTAGTATACATATATTCTTTAATGAAGGCTTCATATCACAGCTCTTAATCACTAAATTATTAACTAACATTATCTAGAATTGTATGCAAAGGAAGCGCTATGCTTGCTATTTATTAAGAACATTACATATATTATGTATATACATAAAATATTTATTTGGAGTGGCATAAGTGATATCAAAACTCTTAACTTGACAGCCTATAAAGTGGCTCCCTTGTTCTCCCTTCCTCAATTTTTTTCTTTTACTTTTGCAATATTAGTCACATAAATATAACACTAAATATCAGGTATAGGGTATTTTATATTAATGGGACAAAAGCATATCTATTTTTCAGTGGAGTGATTGCTGTCTAAACCGAACATGTGAACTGCGTTCCTAACTACACAGTTGAGAGGGGAATCTTGATTAGAGTGGCTGAAATAAAAATAGTTCTTAAAAATCTCTGTACTTTGTAAAATCATATGTGTATATGTTTATTCAACCAATTGGTCGTTCAACAAACTATTTGCGGGCATTGGACCAAACACTGAGATACAAAGATGAATAAAACATGGTTTTTGTTCTTATGAGTAGAAAAGCAGCACTAAGGAGTATAAAGGACATTTCTTTATCCTATGAAATGAGCGCAGCTTCTGCAAAGACAAAAAGGTAAGAAAGTAATGATGATTTGGGCAACTACACATTGATGGGAATGGACAAATACACAGTGTGTGGGTGTGGAGAAGCTAGCAGGGAAAAGCAGAAAATGATATTATAAAGATTCTTTTAGATCATGCTACGGAGGTTAGATTTTTTTTTTCCTGCAGATAATGAAAAAGCCATGAATAAATAAGCTAGCAATAGGATCTGATTTGTTATTTAGAGATTTTATTCTGGGTCCATTTTAGAGCAGGAGTCAGGAAATTACAACCCACCTGTCAAATCTATCTGCTGACTTTTCTTGTAAATAAAGTTTTATTGGAATATAGCTACACACTTCCTTTTACATAGTATCTATGGCTGCTATCCTGATACAACGACGGAGTTGAGAAGTTGCAATGGAGACTATATGCATGTCCAGCCTAAAATGTTTACTATTTGACCTCTTACATAAAAGTTTGTTGCCACTTGATCTAGAGAATTGATTGGGAAGGTTTGAAATTGGAAATGGAGAGAACAATTAGAAAGTGAGCAATAATGATAGCCTCCATTGAATCAGCAGCAGTGGGAATGCAGAGAAGAGAAGACATCCCAAGGATGTTTATAAGATATTAACAGAATAGCAGGACTTTGTGATTGAGTAAATGAAAAATAAAGAAGAATCTAGGATGACTCTCCAGTTTTGAGCTTACGTCATGTTTTTAGACTATGGTAAAAGTGGAGGGAAATAAAATGTTTTAACACATGTTCATTTGGGAGCACATTCAGATGAAATTATCTCTTAGGCCCAGATTTTAGGAGAGAAGTCCAGACATTAGATGGTAACTAAAGATAGGCTTTGTGTGGTCATTGAATGGGAAGTGTAGGAAGATAGGGTGGTAAGTAAAAGGCAAAAAATGGAGCATTGTAACTTAACAACGGGAAAAATGTATGCAGAAGAAAGAAGTTGGGTGGAAAGAGGTTGCAGATATGACTAAAATGATGCTCTTAATCATGCCGCATAAGAATTTATTTTATTTTTAACTGTGTATTTGTTATAGACAATGACTTGATATTTTAAAATGTAAGCGTATCACTACATTTAACCCAGGTTATACATAGAAATGAATTAAAATAAATACGATATAAAATCTCTTTTGGCCCCTTTTGAAAGTTGGGCATATAGTGGATATTAATACAAACCAAGAAAAACCTATCTCAGAAGGAAATAACATATCCTCAATCATCTTGCCGATGGACAGGTTTTATGGAATATCCATTTAATGGTAGTGTTTGGGAAATGATCTAGCAACTGTATTACATCAGAGATCTACAATACATAATTATTTCCATAAGACTTAAACTGTGATTATATCCATGCTACATAAAAATCCATGTGATAAAAAGCCATATTCTGGTATGATTCTTTTATGATTATGAACTACAAAGCTTGTCATTAACTCATTCACTTCAGTTAAAACTAATTATTAATAACATGATACTTTATCAGAGAAGTTTAATGTTTAGAAAATGTCTTTAACATATAAGTTTGTTATAAAATACATCACTTTATTTATTTCAAACCTAATTTTATAATTATTATTTTAGAACTGTAGAAGTTCAGTTTTTAAAACATTTAATAATTTCCCTGTGTTGTATTGTAAAGTGAAAATACCCATATATGAGAATCACACTAATAGTGATGATTTATGAAAAGGTAAAGGGCACTTAGTTGGGAAGATATAAATAATTTTACTTAACCAGTAAGATAGTGATATAATCAAGGTTAATGTAGCATATTCCTCTGCCACTAATATAATTTCATATAAATAAATGAAAGATTTTGATGAATTGGAACCATCATTTAAACACATAATAGTATCTGCATATAGTGTTATATAAATTGCAACTAAGATTACAATAGCCTATTTAATTGTATAAAATTCTTTTTTATTGTACTCTACTTTGCAAATGTAAAAACATGATAGAAGTTATAGCAGCGTATAGTTTATTTTATATTTCTTATACATACATCATAAACTCATGATTAAAACAGATATTAAAGAAACTACAATTATAAAATATGTAATTTGAAATTTACTCTTTAAAAACTACTTTTGCTAACTGCTATAAATGATGACTACACCACTTTCAGACTATGTTGTCAGAAAAGTTACCTTTACAAACTGGGGTAAAAAGGTTCATATAAAGAATAGGATATTGACATTTTTTTTCAGAGACAAGCTTTTCTATAGTTATTTCATTTTCTGGTTTTCAGAAGTCTTGCATTAAATGAGAACCCTCAGTCGGTAGCTCCTGCATTTGCCTGTTTCTGGTGTTAATTATCTTTTGTTTGCCCTTGATAATCCTGAGGTTGGTATGCAGATGATATGAAGACTGCAGAATCATCTCAAAGTGTAAAAAACAATGGCATTGTCAATTCTGCATCACAACACTTTATAAATTATGAATGTTATCCACATTAAGGAGAGTGGTAGACTTTTAAAATTACTTCCATGAATAGATTAAATTACAAGTATTATTACATTTCATTTTATTAAGTGCATCTTAGTAGTTATTAGAGCAAATGAACATGTTCTCTCAATTACATAATAACATTAGAACTAAAAATTATGCATCAACACTCCCAGATGCATAATGGAGCATTGTATATTAATCGCTCTAAACAATATTTTTGAGTTTATATAAAGGCAATTATTACCTATTGAACAATAACATATTTTTATTGGTTTAATAAAATTCGGTTTAAGAATTACTTCTTTTATATAATAAAAAGCTCAATGTATTTTCAATTTTTATTCACAGAAACATAATGTATACAAGTAATCCAATTTACTTATGTTTGATGATGTTTATATTACTATAAAAAAATAAGATTATATACATATAACAGGAAGTTACTAAAATATTATGTCAAAGATTACATTTTTGTATTATATAAAAACCAGTTAAAATCATGTTACTAAAAGTTTTCCTTATTCAAATTGACAGTTATAGTTTAATATTATAATAATAATTAATAATATACATTCATGTTAGTAATAATAGATTTGGAACAGAGAGTTAGAAGTTATAAATGTGATTACAATGTGCCTAGATATACAGAATCAATTTGAAAGTTTTCTGCTAGTTTAAGTGACCCTTAAATATCAATTTTCATTAGAAATATATCTGTATTTCATATTTAGTATTTAATTCTGTTTCTTTTGCTTTTAACTAATGGTTTGATGGTTTAAAAAGGATCATTATTATATATTATAGTGGAATGTTATTTCAATGTTAGGAACTAAAATTTTTCTTTTCTTATATCTCAAACTATTTGCTTAATGTTAGAATCATATTTATGTAAACAAAGCTTTTTATAAATATAGTAAGAATTGAATATACCAGTTTCCAATATCAGTACTACTTTGCGTGATTGCACAAACACCACTGATGCCTTTAAGTTTTGTGGGAGATAGCAATTGAGTTATCATTAATTAAACAAAATAAGTAAAACTTTATATTTTTGAACATCTATTGCACATGAACTTTGTTAAGAATACATGATAACAAAACTTAATGGCCATGAATTTGTGAATTCAAATTTTTAAAATGGTAAAATGAGGTAGTATTTTACATTGGTAACTTAACTATGTTTTGTGTATTGATTTTAGCAAACACCTTATTTATAATAAAAGTGAAAATTATTATTTAAAAATAAGAAAGGCAATTATCTATAGAATAACATTATTTTGTTGGTTTACTAATATTCAATTTAAGATTTGCAAAGAAAAATCTTTCAACTATATGTTTAAGTATATTCCTTGTTTAACCTTTATACATGGAAGTACATGTCTTAATTATCCTTTTTCTAAAAAAGGGCTGCTTTATCCATAAAATTTTCCAGTGCTTCTAGCAAAAAACAGAAATGTACAATATTTCAGATCAAGAAATATTCTGAGAGCATATTGACAAAGTAGAATATTTTTATTGCTGTTAAAAGGTATATAAGTCAATATGACTCATTTAGTCATGTACTTTAGTGAACAAATTCCATCTCTAAGATATTTTTAGGATATTCATTTTTTATATTTCTCCGAAAATGATATATTCAATTTATATGGCATACAGCACAGTATAACTACATTTTGAAAAATCTGCTTTAATTCTTTTTTGTTTCCTTCCTGCTTGTGAAGATGTTTCAGATATGAAAGTGTTAACAATGTCTTTAAAAATTACTCTTATTTAAGAAGAAAAAATCATATTGCTTCTTAATCTTTCTAATTCTGTTCTCATAAGATGAACTTGGATTTGTTTCTTTAACACTGAATCCTTTTATGGAGACCTGATTTCTTTACTAATGAATTGAAGAAAAAAAATGGCATGAGGTTCCTAGGTAAGTACTATTAACTAAGTCACACACAATAGTAATACCGTTTCATGTAATAGAAAATAAATATTTGGCTCAGTCTCTCATAAATTTTTTTTTGAAAAGCAGTGATTAAAATAGCAGGTAAATAGCATGCAAAAGATTATGCAGTAGTTTGCAGTCTGCCTTTCGAACATCACTGAAAAATTTCTGCAAAGAAATGAGAGCCAGGCATAATTCACTAAAATTACACTGAACGCCTCTAGATCAATAGAGATAAATCTAGTTTTGTTGTTAAATCGATTTTCTCCTTTATAGAGATATACTGTCCTGATTGTTTTAAGAATAATTGTTTCACTAAGGGTTTTATGGTGATTAGGAAAAAGTAAACAAGAGAAAACTTAATGCAGCTCCTTGGCATTGCCAACATTTCAAGTTAATTTGTTAGAGATAGCAATAGTGATTTATATCATACTGGGCAATTATATTTTCCTGAAAGAAATTCAGGGAGACTGATTTCCTTTCAGAAATAAGCAACCTCTGTGTTTGTTTTACTTTTATAAAATTTTCGGATCTTGCCAATATAAATATTCACTAATGCATACTCTCTCTTCCAGCTTTTATCACTTTCCTTGATTTCTTGGCATAGATCACATTGAAAAAGTCCAGATAATTTTTTTGTATTACAAAAATGTTTAGACTAGACTCAGTGACAAAGGTAGACTCCAAGGATTGCTTTAAATGGTGTTTCTGAATTATTTCTTAACCTAAATATGAGGGGCATGTGTGTGACTGTGTGTGTGTTCCATCTAATTTTAAATTTTTACTAAAACAATGATATTTTAAAATATTTCATAAATAATTATGTAAATGCAGTACAGTGAAACGCTGAGAATGAAAAAATAGAAATTTAAGTAATAAATCACTATTATATGTTTAAAACAAATGAAGCAAAAAATATTAAATATGTTTGACTAAATGGTTTTGGTAAAACAACCAGTATAATGCTAGGTATCTATGTCTATGTTTCTATACCTGTATCTTTATAAAAGTATAAATGGGTAATAAAAATGTAATTTCATTTAATTCACACATTTTATATCATTTATTATCATTTCTATAACACTTTATAGAGAGTAAAAGTTATTTTGATGAGCAATTGGTAATTGCATTTCTTATAGGATCTTAATTTGTCAAGTTACATGCTTTTGTGAAATAATATAATTTTATAAATAATTTTATCATACAATGGCATCATTTAAAAATTTTATTAAAGCCTAAAGCTTAATATAAGCTATTGCTTTGGGTAAATAACAATCTCATTTGCATACATTGAAGATAATTATATTTCAGATAAACAATTGCTATTTTCCCATAACAAAATATACAATGAGGTAAAGTTTTAAGTATTTTAGTCAGAAAGCAAATTCCATATTTTCTTCCACTTGTACAGATATGTTACAAAATAGAACCAAAGGATTTAATTAACCAATACATGGATATAACATATTTTGAATTTATCAATGCTTCTGCTTTAATTATTAATAGAAATAAAAATCTTTAAATAGACTACAGTATGGCTTCTTCTGAAAATGCAAAAGAAGTAATATACTTAGTATGCAAATTTTTATTACAAACTCCTGTTTTTTTAAATGTCAAGTAAATTTTAACCCATAACAAGCTATTTAAACTCTTCTGGGAGGCAACCTTGTGTTTGTGTGTATGTGTGTTTGTGCGTGTGTGTGTGTGTGTGTGTGTGTGTGTGTGTGTGTGTGTGTGTGCAGGCGCAAAGTTATTTTACCAATACGTTTTTGGCTTTTCAATAGTTAAGCTATTGACTGACTATTTACATATTTCATTATATATCCACAAATTTCCTTAATAATTCTTTAATAATGAGGAATGTAGAGATTGTTATGTTTAAGTGTGTTGTAAAACTTAAATCAGTTTTCCCATCAGTGAGCTAATGGTAAATAAAATCCAAGGAAGCTAAGCGAAATCAATATAGCTGTGACTTCCAAACAGAAAATATGTTGCAAGTGAAAAACAGGAAAAGATGACAACTTCTCATGCAGGGTGTTAGTATAGGATCTGTGTAGGCATTGTTGTAACATGGACATTTATGAAATGTACTTCTCTGCTATACTTGATGTACTGACCCTACCCCAACACTGTGTGTAGAAGAATGCTGCCAGGTAATCTTTCCTTGATTTCTTTGTAACTGATATAACTGAATTTTTTTTAAATACGGTTGTATTTAAAAATGAAACATTTACTGAGATATGAAAGGCATACTTGTAAGAAATTGGCACAAATATTTGAAAAGGAGTTTTCTCTCTTGCTAGAATACCTGGATGATACAAATGATTACTGCTCACATTATGTTTATTAACAAGTCAGGCTTTCACAGTTAAAATAAAATTAACCCTTTAAAAAAGCTCCAAATTATTTGTGGAAAATCCACATGCCAGTGGTTACTTTTTCTCATGGAAATTCGATAAGGCCAGAAGATATGCTTTGAGGTCACAGGCCACAGGTAACCTTATACATATTAACCATTCCGCTATATATCAATGCACCAAGATTTCAGCAGTCTCTGGAACATTAAACCTTCTGTCATTCTTGTCCCTACTGAGTTTGATTCTGCTGAGGTTTAGTGGAATTATAAACACATACGAAAATATGCAGAATATATTTCTTTTTTGAAGTGATTATAATGTGATGTTTCTGCACTGCCAGCATTCATAATAAAGCAAATGTGATGTTTCAGTGCAATATGACATCTACTGTAATCTTATTAACATGTAAGCCGAATAAGACAAAACATGCACTGTATTACCTGCTTTATTTAAAGGCACAGAACAAATAGATTTATTAATGTAAACTTTGATAATCATTGGCAATAGACGCATGCCATCAAGTTTGGAATTCTTTGCAGTTTGCAGACACAGGTGTGTCAAATGAAGGGTTTTCATAGTTGTTAAGTTCTCTCTTACAAATAAAACAATAATATCCAAAGTAACGAAGTGTAGTTTTAAATCGATTGATCATTTTGAACACCCAAAGAAGATGAATGGCAGTGAGCAACATTTACCTGACACCCTTGAATATTTCACAGAGACAAGTTGATATGAGTTTGTATAAATACTAATATTAAGCAGAATTAGCTTTGGAAAAAATAAAGAAATTGTACTGAGGTGAAAATTGTCACTGTCAGGAGAAATGAAGTTATATCAGAGAACAAGTGACATGCAATTTTCTCTAGAGTGTTTTTAATAAAAATAGCTTTTCTTTGAATATTTTGAAGTCAGACATGAGAGGCAATCTGGGCGTTTGTCAGAGTTTGAGAGTGTGAAAAATTGCTGCCTTAAATCATTTAAGCTGAAAAGCAACTTCTTCCTGCTGAGATAATTTCACATTGACTTACCGTGCAAGCCCTTCAGGCATTCCCAGCTCAGAGCAGAAGTTTTCAAGGTAAAAACATAGAGCGAGAACATGGGAGAAGCTGGGACAAGGATCAGCGGCAACTCCGGGCGTTCAGGCACATCTGACTTTGATTAATTAGAGAGCTGCTTTTCTATTTCCACATGAACTGCCTGATGGAAAGGTAGAGTGGACTGAGATACACAAACTTGGAGTTGACTTTGTTAGATATCAGCAGGTTTTGACATCTTCTACCGAGCTCGCAGAATCTCTGCTAGGAGGACTAAATTGCTGAAACACACTTTTAATTTATTCATTTTCCTAATGCAGAGAAATTATCCGAACTGCAATAGATTTGATTTTCAACGGTGAATAAATCAGTTACTCTAAATGTTTAGGTTAGGATGAATAGGCAACTCTCTTGCTGCGTAATGAAGGATGAGTTATTTCCACTTTTGGGGAAAGTTTTTTGATAAAATGATTCGTTTTTACATTTAAGTACCAGTCAACATGATTTTTTCCTCTTATTTTAATGAAAAATAATATGTTGAAAATATTTTTATATTCTGCAATTTTTTTATATTCAATAAATTGTTTTCTTAAACTCCCTTTATAAAATGTGAAAAATCTAAAACGTATTCCACCCTTTAATGTTCTATTGAAAATTAATTTATAAGAAAAAAATCACTTTAGGAATATTGCTTTTAAAGCTGCTAAACATTAAAATAATAAATATAAGCTTATAAATTTTTGAAATAACATTTATCAAAGTCTGAACTATTTTAATTTTTGTGTGAAATTTGAAAAAATTAGATAAAAACACATTCTTTTAAAAAATTGTATATATTTATCAGGTACAATATGTTTTGAGATATATAAATGCATAGTTTTATTTTAATTTTTTATTTCAGAAATAAAATACTTAAAACTCAAACCCTTTGGTTTCTAGTAAGATAACTTTTTTTAAAAAAAAATTATTTATACATTTTCTTGAACTTCCATCATTCTGAATTCATTTTTATTACATAATGAAAAGTCTGTTCTTTTTTTTTGTTTGTTTATTTGTCATGGAAATTTCTTTTTTATAGATTTTTAAAAATATAGTAAATCTCATAATTGATTTCTTCTTATGCTTCACTTCCTAAATAAATCTGGCAGGATAAGTTTCAATTTCAAGCAGATTTCCAGTGACGCTATCTTTGTCTTAGACCTTTAGGCTCACAGGAGTTAAGGTTCAAACTGATCCTGATCGACATTCTGTCTATTCCTGGTTTGGTGACATAAGGGATGAACACAGGCTTGATATCAATCACTTCTAAGGTAGATTCTGAAAAGTCTTGCTGTGCATCAGCCAAGACGTAGAGTCTTTAATGAAATAATAGGATCCTTAGTTATTACCATAATTTTTTTATAGAGAAGTCCTCACATCAGACATTGTCCCCTGCCTCTGTCAATCACATATTGCAATTAACTTATTAAATTGCACTTGAATTGGATTCACTACTAGAAAGGGGAAACTAGAAAGTTCTTGAAAACATTTTTCTTTCATATCCTTCAAACACTTCTGAATCAGGGAATGTGTGATCTGGGTTTCCCTCTTACAGCAAATTAATTTTTCACTTTTGACTTAAATAGGAGAGATTTTTAAAAACTCCTTCAGTGAACTGAATAGTTACAGATCATCCACCATACCGTCTTCCCCCCAACAGGGGAAGTAGCAATTAACATGATGATTGAGATATGCTTAATGTATTAACTAGTAACAGTCCGATTAAATTCATTAAATATGAATTTAGCTTAAAAATAATGTGTAAGACACAAAGATGAGTAAGACATAATTCTTGCCTCCAGTAGCCCATTATTTAGTTGTGGAATAAGAAAAGTAAATGATATGTGCCAAGGAGAGGTAAAAATAAAGTTTCAAGGGAGTTCAAAGGAGCGAGAAATCGATCAATTTAGAAATTCAACAAAATATTTGTAGAGTACCTGTTGTGTATCCAACACATATGACATGATTCTGGACCTCTAATAGGTCACAGTGTAGTGGTAGAAACACATGCGTAAATATATGATCACAATACAAAGAATCAGAGGTATAATAAAAGCATGAACTTGGTGTCAAGGGGACACAAGGAAACATATGAACAGAGAACTGAAGGTCCTGAGAGAACCAGAAAATGATGTCACCCTCCATAGTGGTCCTGCTTTCGGAAGGACCTCGAAGGTTTCCAGCAGAAGAAACAGCACTAAGCAAAAGCACAGAAAGGTGGGTGACCAGGTGCATTTGGGTTAAAGGGAACTGCTTAAAGTGTCTGAAACAGAAACAAATATAGGAGTTGCACACAGTTTTGGGGGGACTGAGAATTGCCAGCATAAAATTAAACCACTTTCACTGTCCGTACTTCTGTAACTACATTCGAGGCATCATCCTGTTGGCGGAAATGAAGAAAGGCAAGTTAATGACACATTCATTAACTAGGAATGGCTAGGGCCGCGAGAAACTGAAGAACTGACCAAAAGTTTCAACACAGAGGAGTCTGTGGAGAAGGGCGTCAACTGGCCAGACTTTCCTTACCTATTTTGGTCACAACATGCCTACCACACATTTAGGAATCACATCCAAGTTCAAGTGAAAAACAAACTGAGGGAGTGAGTGACTTTCTCCTTAGGAAGTTTGCCTTTTGATTTAGAAAGAGAAGCTTTCCCCAACAGACTTCCGCTTGACCTCATACTAGCCCCAAACGGGTCACGTGTACCTCTAACTGCAAAGGAAATTAGAAAACCAAATACTTAACTTTCCAGCCTCCACAGTAAGTGAGGATGTGGGACTACGTGAGCCAACTTCAGTACCCGCGTTAGTGTACCGTCACCGCGCTGTGGCCGGTGACGCAGGTGCCAACTCCCATTTGCTGCACTTTTCCCCAATGCATCCCGAACTCCACTTAGGTTTACCAGATCCGACTTCTGGGAGTACTAGATACTCCCTCGTTCCCCTTCTTTCAAGAAATACTTTCCTGCCCTCCATACCATATTCCATGTTCCTCTTAGAAAGATATGACAGTAGAAAAATACGGTTCTCAGAAAGATGGAATAGCGAGCTGTGTGGCTGCAATTCCACCACCCTCTTCCTTTCCAGTCCTGGCCTGAAAGATGTCAAGGAAGGGCAAACAAATCCAGTGTAGTGTAATGACCCTGAGGAGCGCACAATGGCCTGAACTTGAAAGAAGCCTTGGCATGGTTCTTTAGCAGTGAAATGCAAAAAATGAATGGTACCTATCTCAGGTGCTATATAAGGATTAGATGAGATAGTAAATATAAAGTTCTGTGAACAGAGCTTGGCATGCATAATTGCTTGAAAGGTTTTAAGTTTTCTTTTTAAAAAAAAATGTTATATCTCCATGATGAAAAGTAAATGCTCTGCCACTCCAATTATAAGGTAAAAGTCAGGATGTGGCACTTCTTAGTGCCAATCAGAACTACTTAGAGTTTGCCCATTACTAACTTAATGAATTGAAATGGCCCTCTACATTCCCTTATAAATTAATACAATTTCTCAGAAAACAAATTGTTGGTAGCACTGGTTGAATATTTCTAATTCATGGCAAAAGGACTTCTGTTTTATGGCTTGTGGTTGTACTACTTATTTCTGGTCTATACTTGACTGGATTGATTGGGCTGCATTGGGCCAAATTGCTCATGACCAGAATAAAAGCAATGGGGCACACCTTCTCATAGTGAGAAGTTAAATACAATGCCTTTGCAGGTGCTGAAAGTTAAGTGGTCTTTAAAGCTATAGAACTAGATAAGAACAACTTAAAGTTGAAAAAGATTTTAAGTCTTTTTTTTTTTTGCTTATCAAAAAATTATAATGACTTAAAAAAATCCAAATTGCTTTATATATGTAACAAGAGTGGTCTTCAGAAACTTTACAGGTGATATTCCATATGTATGTATGAGCCTGCAATCCCTTATCAGATGTGTATTAGAAGTCATAATTTTTCTAATTATATAAAGGACATAGTGTGTATCTACCATATATTCCATAGCATAAAGCCACAGAGCCTGGGAGAGCAAATTGTAATCACATTCTATTGCTTATAGAAACAAGAATATTCACACTGTTGATTAAGAACTTTAGTCTTATGTCAAGTCACGTCACATTTTTTTCATCACTATACAACTCATCCATGTAACAAAAATCACTCATACCCCCTAAATTTATTGAAATAAAAAAAAATCATGTCATGTTTTGTACCAAACTAATTGAAAAACAGAAAAAAAAAAAATCAGAGTGTTTTTGTGTTTCAGAATTGTGATAAGATGCTGTGGACCTGCACATGTGTGTATAATTTATTATTATGTCATTTTAAAATGTAAGAAAGAAAACATTTAACACATTAAATGAGGTAAATAATATTTTCCACCTATGGACACTAAGATATAAACTGATTTTTGAATTTGAGCTTTATTTTGTTAGGCTATTTATGAAGAAGTTCTAATACCCTTTTAATTATGGATTTATTTATATTTTACCCTGATCAGTGATGATTTTAGAATAATTTACAAAAATATAACACAAAGGGCTAAAAAATGGCTGAGGAAATAGGAGTAAAGGAAAGATGAAGTTAAGATACCAGTAAAGCTGTGGGCCAGACAAGAATCTAGAAATGGATTTCCTCTGGTCTCTACATTTGCTAGTAGTGAATGACAAATGTAAACTCTGAGCTTCCCAGAAGGCAGTGCAAAGAGAGGAATATGAGGAGTGTTAAGTTTATCAGTGTCCATAAAACAAATGCCTCTCGTGAGCAGCAGAGCATTTTGTGAATCTGAACCTGGGAGTTTTCTTTTCTTAAAGTGCCAAAAATTTCCACACCAGCAGGAACAACAAATTCTACTTGGCTGCTTGTAATGTTTGCAAAGTTCAAAAAAATATTCCATTTTTGGCGAGGTGTTGGAAATGTAAAGCCGAGTGTCATCTCTGAGCCTTTGTCTCTGGTAACTCAGCAGCCTTTCCTCCCCTACACCATCTCCCCTTAAAGACCATCAGTATGTTATTCAACTTATGAATCAAGTTTATAACTTTGATAACTGATACGGTGTCTTTCAAAGCAGTGATTTTTCTTTATTGTGTTGATTACCAAAATAAAATGTTGTCAGGAGACTTCCTTAGACTTATATTTGAGTCTTACAAAGAGAAAAAATATTTTGACTATGCTGCCAGGTTAAATAAAACAAGTTGTCAAATTATTGATCAAAGAACTTTAGGAAATTATTCTTCTGACTGTGGTCTCTTCACTTTCTAACTTTCTAAATTTTTCTCTTGCAACGACAAACATAAAGAAATCTTGAGTGATGCAAACTGATTGTAGCAACCCACTCTTAAGTTTTCCACTGTTGCAACTATCATCGGTTTACTATTTTCGCTTTTCATATAGTTTCTTTGGCTTAAACATAAAGGCTACAATGAGCTCATCACTGTAAATAGACATTTCATCAACTTCATGCTGTTCCTAATCAGTGTTTTCTAAGGGTCTTTTCCCAAATCTTTTACATTGCTATATATTTTCATATGTTCTCTTTGCACCCTACATGTCTCTTTTGTAATTAATTACAACTGCAGTTAATTACATATTTAGGCTCTGTGCTCCTGCAAGATTATAAATCCCATGTCTCCTTTCTTGCAGTCCCCAGTTCCTAGAAAGGAGACTGGTTAATCAAAGGTGCTCCATAAACATTTGCTAGGAGTACAAGCGTGAGGGAGCAGATAAAGCAAAGCGACACACTTTCCATAGGGAGCTTTCAAAACAACATTTTGATTTTAGACCAATCTCACATCTATTTTGCCCAGCTTTATTTCTTTTTTAAGCTTATGCACTTCGAGGGCAATTGAACTCACACGTTTCCATTAATCTACACTCTATTCGGGATGCTTGGAAAAGCTTGTTTGATGTCCCAGAAACTTCACAAGCAAAACAAAACAACACTTTCTTTTATGGGTAGCATTTCATTATTTTTTTTCCTTTTAAGAATAGTTTAATACTAATATTAATAGAACCATTTTGTTCTCGGGTGAGAACCATCTTAAACCTGAATTGCATCTAACTTTTAATTATTTTTCAAGGTTCTCGGCATCCAAGGTTGGTATTGGGAGGAAAATTACTCCAGATATTTATAATTCACAGAAAATTAAGGGGGCTGATGTGTTTTTAATCTATTTTTGTCAAAGTTATTGAGTTTTCAGTTTATCTGAACATGTACAGATATTAATTGACTTTTATAATCTTAGATGTAAGCAGAACTGCTGCCTTCTCATCTCTTGTAAATTTTATAGTCCCTACCCTCATATACAGCCACCTGAGCTTTTTCTTATAACATTTATAAAATCTACATAAAACTTTCTTCTTACCACATGATATCCTCCCCGTCACACAAATAGTCTTTTTTAGCATGTTAAAGAGCACAAGTTGTCTTCTGAAGTCTGTTCTCCCTTTTTCTCCTTGGTAATAACAACCCCTGATTTTTAGTTAAACCATAGCTAAGACTAAATAACCCAGTCTCATTTGTGTTAGAGAGGAATGCATTTTGACCGATAGAACTAATTTAAAATGTCGTTTATGATTTCCACGAATTTTTCCTGAAAGTAGGAGTCATTCCCTTTTTGGCTGCCATCTTGCCTGCTGGTTAGAATGCCGCACAAATCCATACTCTGGATTACCTACCCTAGACTTATTGTATGTGAAAGAGAAGTAAATTGCTATTTTGTTTTTGCTGTTGAAGTATTTGGTTTCTTGCTTTGATGCACAAATCTAGGAAAAAAATAAAATAAAAACAACCCTAGGAAATAATTCGAAAAGAGAAATATGATTTAAATGGTAGCCGATATTATCTATTATATTATCCATCAGTGGTAAAGGTAAAAGACTCTAGAATTTTTGAGGTAATTTGTTAATGTTTTCATCACTTTTTCTTTTAATTATTCCTTATATATGTCAGTAAGGAAGAGTTTCACTGTATGTAACATGATTTTTCTGTCCTTCAAAAGAGAGAAGGAAAAAAACCACAATTTATGGTTGGAGTGAGTATCAAGACATTTTAATCTAACAGTCACACTAAACTTTATTTATTCAAATTTGTTTTGCATTTTATTGTATATATTTTCATCCTTAATTATTTTCCACTTGCATTCTTATTAACCTTTATTCACCTTCTGTGGGGGAAGATCAGGAAATAAATATTTTGATGATGACCTGATGTATCAAATTAAATGAGGAGACTCCCTCTTTCATTTAGACTGCCTTCACTAAGGCCAAGAGGCAGGTTATAAAGAGGTGATTCCTGAAGGACAAAAAAAAAAAATCTTTTTATTATCTAGTAGAATGTATTTTAGGGCAAATGTGCAAAATGTGCACAGACTAATTACTAAGCATTAATTGTAAATTAAACTCATTCTGGTTGAATACAAAAAATCTTCTCCCCTAATAAAGTTAAAAGATGTTCTTATGAAGCAAGAAAAAGTGGTTATCCTGCCCACGAGGGCCTCGCGTGTTCAGAATGCCTCATCATCACCCAACAAGGGTTACAGGGGGAACGGAGATTTCAGCAGTGTGTTCAGAGACTGACTTTTACTTAAATAATCGAAATGATTAAATAGGGTGATATTCCAGGAACGTTCTTGCTCATATATCCATCATGAAATGGGATTATTTGTACATAGGCAAATTTGGGAGCAACATAGAGGTCATATCGCATATTTTCATATGGGCTGGACATAAAAGCTCTCTCACAAACAGGGATTTATACACCAGGTGAAATAACTTTAAGTAAATCTCTGATGTATCTCTTTTCTCTATTTCTCTCTCGCTTTCTCTCTTCCTGCTTACAATTATTTTTTTTCTATTTATCTAAGGTCTGTAAAAGAATGATCTGTACTTGGAGTGGGCCAAGTTCTGTGAGTCCTTTCTGATTGCAGAGTTGCTGTTGAGCTTTAGCTCCTTTGTTGTTACTCCTTAGTTTCCAAGCCTGAAAAATGGGCTTGAAAAAGAAAAGATGTAAAATCCAGTGTATTATGCTAATCTCATCATTTCAAAATAACATGTATTGAAAGGACAATATATTATAATTCACGTTCTAACCAGAATAAATCGAACACGAGACTCATTGGATAAATGAGAAATAGAAGACTCCACATGCCTTAACAATTAATGTGGCATCTGGGTAGAGTAATTTCCTGATTTTTATCAAGTGTGCTCCCTGCTCAGTTTCAGGCAATGCCTGAATATAAAACAGTAAAGGCCAATGAGTTAAAATGTCGTAATGTGGCAGAAGGTGACCAAATGTTTTTAGGAGTCATTTTAGAATTAAGAAAAGCAAAGAATTCTCCATAAAGTCAACCATTAAAATTACATAGATATAAAATAAAGATATTTTCACAGTTGCAAACTTCCAAATAATTTTTGTTTTGAGCACCCTGTCTTAGTCCATTTGTGCTGCTATAACAAAATGCCTAAGACTACATAATTTATAAGGAACAGAAATTTATTTTCTTACAGTTCAGGAGGCTGGGAAGTCCAAGATCAAAATGCCAGAAGATTTGGTCTCTGGTAAGGGCTTCCATGGTGATGCCTTGCTGGCTACAAGCTTCAGAGGGTAGGAATGCTTTGTCCTTATAGAGCAGAAGGCTCGAGGGCAAAAACAGCCAAATTCCCTCCATCATGCCTTTTTATAAAGGCGTTTATCTGATATGAGGGTTTTGCCTCCTTCCAAAGGTCCCACTTTTAAACACCATTGCATTGCAGATTGAATTTTGAGCATGTGAATTTTAGGGAACACATTCAGACCATGGCATACCCCTTTCAGATGAAAGCATTGAAGGATCTTCTTCGCCTGTTAACAGGGGCTTCTATTCTACAAAGGAAAAAGAGGACAAAGGACCATAAGAGGGATGATTTGGGGAAAAAATTAGACTCTCTGATGGGTTTGATTGTGTATAGAATCATACTAGAAAGCATTGGTTAGAGTTGCTAAAGTGTTTGGGAAAACCTAGACATAGACTTAAAAATGCAAACACAAAATAATTGTGCAATAAGTAACCAAAAGAAAGTAATTTTTAAATTCTATAAAACAAGATTACATGTTAGCAATTCCAAAACTATTTTATAAGTATAGCATTGAACAAATATGTATATAAATTGTAGATGGTAGATGTTATAATAGAAGCTAGATTTCTCGCTGTCAAAAAAAAAAAACATAAGTAAGAGGGAAAGACTATCATGAATTCTGTGGTGCTGGGTTAGATATGGAGATGTTAGCAAAAACTAAGGTTTATTTTCATATATATGCAGATATATAGATATAGAAATGATTACACATGAGTTCATATACGTACATATGCTCCCTACCTATTTATACCTAATGAGCCAAGAAGCAGTGCCATTACATAGCAATGAGCATACCTCGCGCTTAGATCCAGGTTTCTAAATGCCACAGTCTTGTAAAAGAAATCAAAGCTCCTTGAAGAAATGGCTGATTCTACAGACAGAGTAAGGCAAATACAAAATGCATTTGTAGCATCTTTTCATGCCAGAAAGTAAAGAAATACTCAAAACTTCCAAATATGGGGACATGTTAAAAGTAGGTTTTTAGAAGCCAATCTAAAAAGCTTTCCCGGTGGCAAAAGCTGAAATAATTTGAGCAACACAATTAATAACTATAATATTGGCTTATCCAAACTATAAATATTCACCTGTCCATGCTGCTGTAAATAAATGAGGGAGAAGGTACAAATTTTCCTTACAGTAAAATTCCAAATAAGAAGTATAGAAAGAGTGCAGGAAATAGAAAATCACCATTAGTATGCTACAGTAGTAACTGCTGCAGGCACTGATAAATGTTAAAATTAGTAGATGAAAATTTAAGGAGAGATAGGATATTTGCATAGCCCCAAAGTATCTTCCCCCAAATATGCATTAATTACTGTGGTGATTTTAACACGTGTCCACAAAATTGATACACCTCTCTCCATGAGGTGGCGCTTAATTCCCCTTCTGTTAAGGATGGGATGAATTTAGTGCTCGCCTTCTAATAGAGTGTGGAAAGGGAAAAATAGTAATTTTACAGTGCAGAAACCTAGCAGATACTGCTTTAAATAATTGAAGTTACTGTCACCAGTAATGAGTCATGTTGCTGTCATGTCCTTGCTGTGATGATGTGATGAAAAGGGCAGCTCACCAAGTGGGAAAATTTATTTCCGTGTTATAATTACAGGAAAGCGCCACACAAACATAAACTAAGGCATGTTCTGTAAGATGGTTGATCAATACTCTCCAAAAGTGTTAAGACATGACAAACAAGAAAAACTAAGAAAATGTCACAAACTTGAGGACATTAAGGCCACGTGACAAGTAAAGGCAATGTGGTACAGAAGCCTTTGGAACCTGGAATAGGAAAAGGACATTAGTGGGGATAGTGATGAAATCCATGTAAATTCCAGACTTTATTTAATAAGATTGTACCAATGTTCATTTCTTAGGTTTGACTATGATTATATAAGACATTATTATAACATTAGGGGAAGCTGGGTGAAGGGTATACAAGAACTCTTTATAGTGCAGAATATACCATATTTGGAACTCTTCTGTCAATCTACAATTTTTTTCAGAATAAAAATATTTTTTAAAAATACATACAAAAGTTGAAATAGGACTTTATTTGTAGGATGGAAGCAGAAAAGTGTGTAAAAAACTAAAATTCTCATATATTATATAAGAAGTAAATCATTTTTGCATAGAAATAGCAGTCTCCACATATTAGTTAGACATATGGAGTTAAATACCAGATATTAGGCCCAAAAGAGTTGACAGATTATCTCTGGGAAGCGGGATCAGGAAAAGAGGGCAGCGAACTGCCTTTTAAAATTATTATTATAAGTCTTTCAACACAGCTTAATTTTTATAAGAGAGAACATATATTGATATGATTTTAAAGAATCAAAATAATTTTAGCAATAAAGAATAGTCCAGCAGATTCTTAAGGACCCTGAATCAGAGATCATTTGAAGAACCAAGACAAGGCCGCAGGTACCATCAGCAGTTACTGGGTGTAAGACTCACAGGCTCCCAACGTATAGTAACATCCAGCACTGATGAGCACAAACACACTGCACTATTCAAAAGTCTTCTCGTATGATGTTGCAAAAGTCGGCTACCCAGACATATTTTGAAGCTCATGAAAATCAAAATGCCTTAGAAATATAAGAGATTCTTTAAAAGTTTGACATTCTGCCTTCTATTACATAACATGGCTAAGTTCAACAGGAATCTATAAGCATAAAAAGCATATCGGATGCTTGCAAAAGGGAGATAAAAGCAAAACAAATAACTAGAAAAAGAAACATTTTCCCCTAGGAAGACTAGGATTAAGACTTTCAGGAAATTATGTGCTATGGATTTTGGTGGCATATATTACTGGGAGGGAGAGGGGGGTGGCAAAGCTTTAATCTCAAGTTCATGGTGGTTTTTTTTTAGCCTTTCCATTCTTTTTCTCTCTTTCTATTCCCAGTCATCATTATCTACCCACCTTCTATCTTCTCCTTCTCTCCTTTTTATTTACAATTTTTCCGTGTTTTTATCTTTCATAAAGGAGGCCTCTTTTGAAGTATGCCTTTTATCTCAATGACTAACAAGAGTCACTATTAATAACAGGGACTCTGAGGTAATGGGGAACATGTACTTAATAGAACAAAAATAAGAAATCTTTAATGTAACTGTAGTAATATCATTTTCCTGACAGCATTTTTGATAACATTTCAGTGATTATTTAACATTATGCAAAGAAGACAATCCAAGGATGTTTAGAGTTCTTTGATATTTAAAAACTTTTGTAGCAAAAAAAATTACATGTGCTCATTTTACTATTAATACTATTCTATTGTTTTCATTTTATCATATTTTATTATTCCATAATTATTCTGAGTTATTACATTCCAAGAACATTTCTGAAGATAAAATAGTCAGGAAATTTTGAGGAGTAAGGAGAAGATGATACATGTTACTAGTTCCTATATGATGCTTCAATTCTTTCCTTGTGTTTGTTTTTTATGTTTTATTGCTAGATGCATCTGTAAAGAAAGGCTAGAGTCTTTGCCTGAAGGAAGGAGTATATGAATATGTAAATAATGCTTTAATATGATGAGGTTTTCCTATTTGAATATAAATTTGATAGGCAATGATATGTTATCCTTAAATATCAACACAGCTCAGAACAAGATGATCACATTTTGTCAACTATTTCTAAACTCCATTTGCAACTGTGTGATTTACTTATAAAGTATGCAGAGATTGAGACATGAAACCTAAGTAACCTTTTTTATTTAAAGAAAGCTAGACTTTTTTGCCTCATGTATTTTATTAAGCATAATTGAATACAAAACAAAGACATTTAAGAACAGGTAGGGACCTTATTATAGATGATCAATACTGCGTAAATTCTTATATTTTAAGTTCTTTCTCAGAGTATAATTAATCTACCACGGGTGTGCCTACTTTTTTATTTTTGAATTGAAAGATAAAATTATAGGTATTTATTGAGTACAGTACAATATTTTGAAGTATATATACATCATGGAATGATTAAATCTAGCTTACTAACAAATGCATCATCTCATATAGTTATCATTTTTGTGATAGGAACACCTAGCATCCATTCTCTTAACATTTTCGAGGATGCCTAATTTCTTTATCCAAAGATTGAGGAAATCCTCTTTAGGATTTTCTATTAAGGAAAAAGTATTCATAGTAAACGTTTTCTTTAAAAATCATTACACCACCAAGAAAACACACTGGATTACAGGAATCGAGTTAGTACTTACATTCTCTTCTTACCAAAACAGAATTCATGAAGGTCCCTGAGAATTTGGCCTTGGTAAAGAAAATCATGAATAGCACTCAAATGTACGAATAAAGAAGAAGGTTGAACAAGGATTTCCGCATTGAGAATAAGGCAGGGAAACAGTGCAAATGAACAGTAAGAAGCCTGTATTGAATTATGCTGGGAACGTTGGTATGGAACAAAGAGAAGTACTTTTTAGCATCATATCTCTGTTTGAAAATGATCAACCTATAAAAGTGGGAAAGATACTTGACAGCCCACTTTGTGTTGGCAAATGCCCTGACAATGCAGTGGAGGAAAAAAAATATGAATTCTTCAAATTCAAATTAGAAGTTAGTGACTAGAATAACAGAGGTGGATTAGAGCTCAGTCAGTCAACTAGTTCACCCCTTGCTTAACTTGATATAAGCAAGTCATCCAAAGTCAGCCAGCTAGTCTATTTTAAAATCCCCTAGAAAATATGCTTCTCGTTCTCCCTTTCCAATCAGATTTAGTATCAATAAATAGCTCCAGAGCATAAAGGCCTGTTTATTAAGAAAATATGATCTCAAGGTTAATAGAAAGAAATGCCCTAGATAGTATGATAACCATACCTGATGTAACTTTGCAAGCACTGTAGAGCTTATCACATGATCTATCAGAAGAGCTATTTTCATCTAGTTGTGTAGATTTAAATATTATTTAATGTTGCTGTTACTTAAAAATGTATCTCTAACTTTTACCTTTCCTTTGAACTTTAGATTTATATATCCAGGTCTATATTTAATATCTCCATTTAGATTTCTAATACTCATCTTACTACTAGCATGTCGAAGAGTGAAAGCCTGCATGCATTCTTGCGCACACACACACACACACACACCACACACACACGTACACACACACACAAGCCCACACTCACACGCATACTTGGCTTCCACAGTCTTGCTAGCTTAGTTAATGGTAACTCTACTTTGAGTTGATCAGGTCAAAAATCTTGTGGTCATCCTTTCCATCAGGAAAGCCTTTTGGTTCAATCTTTTAAACACAGTCAGATTCCCACCACTTCTCATCACCTCCGTTGCTAGTTTCCTCAAAGCCACCATCACCTTTTACACACTCAATTTTCATAACTTCCTATCTTCTCTTCCCACTTCCGTGGTAGGATAGGGCACTTGTTTCCTTCTTTACTGATTATAATCTCATTTCTCTCTTTTAGTCTGTTGTCACAAAAGCCTGATAATCTTTTTAAAACATAATTCAGACATTGTCATTTCTTTACTCAAAACCCTTTAATGATTTTTCATTCAGAGAGTGTCGTTGTATTGGTAAGGCCTTCTCTAACCACCCTATATAAAATACCAGTCTCTTCCTGGCAGACCCTAACCTTTCTTACCCTGCTTTATTGCTTTGTCTAATATTTATCACTATCTGCCAAGTTATTTGTTTAATATTTCCTATCTAACCTCATTAGAATCTAAGTTCTATGAAGGTAAGGGCAATGTCTGTTTTCTTTGCTACTTTATTCCAAACACCTAGAAAAGTACTCCGCTTAATAAATATTTAAATGAATAAATTTATAAAGCAATCAATAACAAGAACAAGATTAAAAGGGATTGTGGCTGAAAGCTATTGTGTGGTGAACTCCTGTGGATTGAATTGTGTCCCCCAAAAAGATATCTTTAAGTCCTAACCCCTGGTACCTGTGAAGGTGACCCTATTTATAAATAGGGTCTTTGTAGAAGTAATCAAGTTAAGATGAGATCATACTATTAATAAATTAAGGTAGCCCCTAATCCAATGACTTGTGTCCTTACAAGAAGAGACAAATTTGGACACAGACACACACAGAGATGAGTATGCCAGATGAAGGAGGAGACAGAGATTGGAGTGATGTGGCTACAAGCCAAGAAATGCCGAGAATTGCTCATAACCACACACCAGAAGGTAAAAGAAGCAAAGATGGATCCTCCTGAGAGGCTTAAGAGAGATCACGGTTTTGCTAACAACTTGTTTTCAGACTCCTAGCATCCATAACTGTGAGACAATCCATTTTTATTGTTTTAAACCACCCAGTTTGTGGTAATTTGTTACGGCAGCCCTAAGAAGCCAGCATGTAAATGTTATGCTCTCTTTCATCAACTTCTGGAATATTGGAAATTCATAGAATCTTTAAATGGAAAATTTTAATTAAATATTTTGAAGATCTTTTGTACAGGAAAGTATAAATTGTGCTTGATGAACAATTGTGGTCTTAGGTTTGGATTGCTCATCAAACTCAAAAGACAAAATAGACTTCACTCACTCTCACAGTAGGCTTCAGATACCCTCTAAGGGAAGATACAGGATAGCCAACCCTGCATGTGCAGGAACAGCAGAACACAGGCTTATGACTCCCAGCTACAGCTTCCAAATGTGAAAACTCTCCAAATTGGAATATACACAATCACAGGAGATGGGGTCTAGCGTGTATGGACCACCGTAGCTCAGGGATGCCATCCATCAGCTTTTCTACCTTGCTAAACTCGTAATCCTCCCAGAAGTATGTCATTAAATCTCATCTCAGCAAATTTCTCATCCATTACAGACTACTCCTATACAGGTTGTTCAATAAACAGTCTAGAAACCCAAGTACAGGTGTGCCATTTATTATATATTAACCTCAGCAGGACTCATTTACCTTGCATCTGGCAAACACTAACGTATTATCAGTGCTCATGTTTCAAGGAGAAGGAGTCAACCAAGTGTCAATTCCTTAGACGCTCTTGAAGCTAGAGGAAAGACAACAGGCCAGGTAATAACCCTTCCATCCACAGAGTATAATGTATAGCTTAGAAATGTATTTCCAAAAATATACTAATAATGTACTAATAAGAAATGTTTTTCTTTCCTGTAGCATGTTGTATATTTCAAAGCACCTATATATAACCACGTTTGTTCTCAACAACTCACTAAGGCAAAGTAGAGTACTTGTGATCTTTACTGATTACAGTCCCCCAAATGAAAATATCAGCAGTACCTTATAAATGGTCTTTCTACCAAATTTTCTATTGCCTATATTTAGAAGCCTGCTGGTGATGATTAAAGTCAAATTAGGAACGTTTCAATGCATTCTCAAATATTTAGGACAAACCGTATAATAAAAATAATAAGCTCTGGTAATCATTTCTTAACTCCACTTTAGACATCCATCATTGGGATGCTGCAGTCATTACTGCTATTGAATGCAGTGTTGTGTTTGATGCATTTTCCTATCTAGCTCTGAATGGCTATTAAACCTAACCTAAGCAATAGAACAGCCTAATCTCTGAAATTTTGCCAGTCATTAAATGAAATTATTCCATCATGGTAAACTCCATAGTACTAAACAAAAATTAGGGAGCCAAATCTCCTAAATTGTTCCATAGGAAATTATTAATAATACAGTAATTATTAATATAATTATCAATAATATAATAATACAAAAATCTGTTTTATGTTAATCAAAACAATGCAGAATCTTTAGAAAGGTCATATTCTATTTCTTCGTTGGAATTATAATTCTTTTATACATTGATTTTTAAATTAATGCTTGCCAGTACATGTTGGTATAATAAGTTGATTCTACTTTTTCCTTTTCTATAGAAAAAAAAAAAGCTATGTATGCATTTTTCTTCCTAATATGAGAGTTTTTAAAATAACTTTTAATAATACACATTCCATTAGCATGCATTATTGGCAGTTTCAGTCTGTCAGAAGGTATTGCTAATTCAGTACGATTATTACATGCAATATAGAAAACACTTTAGTTTGAGATAGCTCTCATTATCTCCTTTATTAAACAAATATTTGTTGAACACTTGCTATGTGCCAAAAAAGAGTAAGTGCTGGATGTTTGCCACAAGGATAAATAAAACATACTTACTCTCTGGTTCATAATCTGATAGAAAATAAACCTTAATGTGTGAAGTTCTTAAGATGTACAAATTGCTGTAGTATCATTACAATCATTTGCTTTACACTATTTTCTGGAGGTAGTTTTGAAATCTTAAAATGTTTTCTAATCTGATATTTTCAACATGAGACATAAGTATTAGGAAAATTACTATAAAAATGAAGTTCCCTGGTCAAATAATTTTGAAATCCCAGCATACTGTATTCCAGAGTGTATTATTCCTTCAATTGCTATGAGAAGTACTTCAACGAAGAAACTTGTTTGTCTCATTGGTTTTAAACTTATTTGATTTTAGATAAATTTTTTTCACATATTATTTGGCAAAATCCTAGAGAACTGATGTTTTGCAAAACATAATTTGATCTATTCTAATAGATACTGATGGATTTCTTTGATTTAAAAAGTAAGCTTAAATTATATTATTTCCAAAAATATTTATTTACAAGTTTGATAAATCCGACTCCTTAATAGCTATCTACCAGACGATACCTCTCTTGCATGGTAACATATCAGGGATTAAGTTAGTGTTTTCTTTCTTTCTCCCTATCTTTAGTAATAATAGAAAAGTTGCCAAATACTTCACAATATAGCCAGGGGGAAATCATCTTAAAGCAGATTTATTAATTTGTTAATTTCACAAATATTTATTATCACTTTTTTGCCTTAGGTTCTATGTTAGGCACTGAAGACCAAATAAAAAAAGTCCCTGCACTTGTGAAGTTTACAGCTAGTCAAGTACAGACATCTATTCAATAATTGAACAGATATGTGAATAAATTACAAACATACAGCTTTTATGAAGGAAGGCTACCCTTCTTTATTGCAAGAAATATTGCTTTAATGGTCTCCTTTAGTTACATAAGGGTAAAAAGGCAAAATACCTTTACATGATCTTTCCTGTTCTTGGAAGAATAACTTGAGTAGT
Organism: Indri indri; assembly: GCA_004363605.1. NCBI lineage: Eukaryota > Metazoa > Chordata > Mammalia > Primates > Indriidae > Indri > Indri indri. The sequence continues at coordinate 30,876 of RJWJ010017129.1, forward strand.
GTCCCTGAGATGATTAAATATCTGGTTAGCAGGCCCTATTGTCCTGGGAAAAGAATGCAGGAAGATCTGTTATTCTTTGAGTAGCTTTAGGGCACCTTTGTTAAGGGCTTTGCAGGAAGCTGGGCAGGGTTTCTGTAGCTGGCCTCTAGAACTAGCCCTGACCACATATGCCCCAGGGATGGCTAGAGGACCCACAGCTTGGAGTCCCCGAACTGCAAGACTAGTGGGCAAAAGAACAACACAAGATCCTCAGGCCTACTGGGGTGTGAGAGTATGAGGCCCCTAAACTAAATTTAACACTGGCAGAACTGCTGGAAAGGGGCTCTAACCCCGATACAGCTGGAGTGAAGGATCAGCTGCCTCCATAGAGTTATAGAACCAGCCTTCAAAATTAATTTCTCCAGTGTGAGAGTGACTTTACAGCTCACCAGCCTACACTTTCTGCCAGAGATAATTGGTCACCAGGATTTTCTGAACAATGTTGTTTCTATTGCTAGAGTCTACTCTCTACCACTGACACATTCTTGAATCCTAGGACGCAAGCACACTGTGTTGCAAATCTCTATCACCTCAGGCCTGTTAAGCAACAGAAATCAGAACATGGCCATTACCACATTTCTGGGGGGAATTTGCACACAATGGGAGTGAGTAGATGACAAGAGTTGGGAGTGCTTTAAGTTAGGCTACTGGCCTATTCACCTAGAGCTCTCTAAAACCAGCTTGTTTTTTTGAAATATAAAGTATAACAATGTGAGTTTTTCTTCTTCTCACTTTCTTGTACATATTTGTCTTATTCTCCAAAAGATTTTTAATTTTTATAGGTTTGGAGATATGAATTAGGACCTTTAGAGCAGAAAGATAAGAGAAAGATACAGTTTCTGATCTTTAAAATAGGATATTTTTAGTCTAAAGAAGACAATTGCATTTAAAACCAAGCTTTATCTAGGAATAAATATTAGATTAGTGCATAAGTAATTGTGGTTTCAGACCATGAATTTTAAATCATTATAACTAGGCTCAAACACATCTTTATTAATCAAAATAGGAACCATTACAATCAACACATTTTTGTCAACGAGAAATAAATTTGTTTATTTCTGTAGCGTAAAAATCTGTGTTTCAGAATTCAACAAACTCTTGGAAAGCAGTTTCTGCATCCTGCTGGTTGTGCAAGCTTTTTCCCTGCAAAAAGTTGTTGAGATGCTTGAAGACTTGGTAGTAGGTTGGCAAGAGGTCAGGCGAATATGGTGGATGAGGCCAAACTTTGCAGCCCAATTCGTTCAACTTTTGAAGCATTGGTTGTGTGATATGTGGTCAGGTGTTGTCGTGGAGAAGAATTGGGCCCTTTCTGTTGACTAATGCCAGCTACAGGCGTGGAAGTTTTTGGTGCATCTCATGGATTTGCTGAGCATACTTCTCAGATGTAATGGTTTCACTGGGATTCAGAAAGCTATAGTGGATCAGACCAGCAGCAGACCACGAAACAGTGACCATGACCTTTTCTGATGCAAGTTTGGCTTTGAGAAGTATTTTGGAGCTTCTTCTCGGTCCAACCACTGAGGTGGACATCGCCGGTTGTCATTTAAAATCCACCTTTTGTCTCACGTCACAATCTGATCGAGAAATGGTTCATTGTTGTGTACAAGAAGAGAAGACAACACTTCAAAATGACGATTTTTTGATTTTGATTTTGATTTTAATTTTGATTTTTGGTAAGCTCATGAGACACCCACTTATTAAGCTTTTTCACCTTTCCAATTTTCTTCAAGTGCTGAATGATTGTGGATGTTGAGTTCTTTGGCAACTTCTCGTGTAGTTGTAAGAGGATTAGCTTCGATGATTGCTCTCAATTGGTTGTTATCAACTTCCAATGGTTGGCCACTGTGCTCCTCATCTTCAAGGCTCTCATCTCCTTTGCAAAACTTCTTGAACCACCACTGCACGTACATTCATTAGCAGTTCCTGGGCCAAATGCATTGTTGATGTTGCCAGTTGTCTCTGCTGCTTTATGACCCATTTTGAACTCCTATAAGAAAATTGCTCAAATTTGCTTTTTGTCTAACATCATTTCCATAGTCTAAAATAAATATAAAATAAACAGCAATAAGTCATTAGCAAAAAAACATAAAGCAAGAAATGCACATTAAAATGATGTATAACATAACCATATGTATTTAAGAATGTATTCTAATATCAAATGGCAAATTTCAACAATGCTAAAACCACAATTATTTTTGTGCCAACCTAATACTTTATAAATAATAGCTTGCATACATTGACTATATCAAGCTATAAGCCTAGTGAGCTACATCATAGAGTTTGACATAAAATCCAAAACAGAGCAGAAGCTGCTCTTTTGAATCTTGAGGGATTTCAATGACAGGGAATAGATAAGTGTTCTGCACTTATCTGTCTTTGAACAGATAAGTGAAGCTGCCAGTGGCATGTGTTTCCTGATTGCCCCTCTAGACAGAAGCCAGAGACAGGAGGTGTGTTGGATTGATTGAGGGGGCTCGAATGGCAGTGAGGAGCTTGTTCCATTATCCCATTTGGGAATCTAGAAGGAGATTACTTCATAGGAGGGCTTCACATCCATCAG
>RJWJ010017130.1:0-33470 GCA_004363605.1 Indri indri
TTTTTTACTTGGTGTTGCTTTTGAGATTTGTTAAACATACAGAGTTCATTTGTTTCAGTGCTGTCTATATAATATTACTTGAAGATGGTAATGTAATAATATAATTATAATAATGTAATATGCATTCTTCTCTTGGTTATTTTATTGCCAGCTTTTGTTATAAATGTGTACTGACTTTAAAAAGCTTTTAAAAGCTTTTAACTTTTTAAAAAAATATTTCAAAATATTTTTGTTTACCTTCATTTTTGTTACATACTCTAGATAATTTGTCAAACTTACATCCAGGGGCAAATTAGTCCAATCCAGAGTCTAAACCTTTTTTATTATCTTATTGTCATTGTTACTTTCAAACTTTAGAATTGTAAATATTGTTTCAGATTTATTATTGAAGTGCCAAAATTTTTGTTCTTGGGCATATCAGTTAACCTCACATCTGATTCCTCTTGCCACCACTGTTTCTGAATAATCAAGCTACCTAAAACTATTTTGTTTTTAGGATTGAAGGCTCATGTAAACAGATGGAGATTTTTTAATTTAAGTGGATTTATATGTTTTAAAATATTTCGTGTATTTTGCCTCCATATTGTATTTAAATTTATAGATTTTTTTATATTATAATAATGATTAGTTTGCTTTAGAGAATTGAACTTATTTTATTAATGTAACTATGGCCCTAATATGTTTGTACCTTAATATTAATTAAAAAAAAAATCATTGCTAAAAAGCCAGGCTGACATTTAACTGACATCGTTGAAATATTTTTTTTCTATCGGTAAAGCTAGTTAATGAATAAGAAAATGTGTGTAAAAGCAGAGTAGCTTGAGGTGAAATAATCTATCAGCACAGTGGCCATCAATAATTATGCTTGAAATTTCTAGTGAAGTCTTAAGACTTTTTTTTTTTTTTGCTCTTTAAGTATAAAAAATATTTCAGATTTGAAGATCTTTCCATAGAAACATTCTTAGACATGTCATCTTGAGGGTCCCTTATAGTAAAAGAAGTAATTAAGTAGAATGCACATAACGTACCTCATACCTCTGTGAATTGGTGCAACTAATACCAATTAGTATATAAGTCCCATAAAAGCAGAGGGCACATCTTTATCATTAGGAGCCCAATTACTTTTTAAATGATAAGTTGTTTTGATAGTATGATTTAAATTTTTAGACATATTTTTATCCCTGATTTTTTAGGTTCCGCACAGTCGGACTGAAGGTTTAAAGCCAAGGGAACGGATTTCAGATGACATCATTATTTATGATGTTACTGATGATAATGCAGATGAAGAAAATATCCCAGTTATTCCAGAAACTAATGAGGATGTTATATCTGATCCCTCCAAGTAAGGAGTTTGTGAGATAAAATTATGAAAATATTGATCACTTTTCTTATTATAGAGCTAAATTCAAAACTACTTTGTTCTTTAATAAATTAGTATCTGTCTCATATATGGATTATTAAACTGAATATCATAATTAAGCCAAATTATTCAACCAGATAAAGCCTTACCTCTTTCCCCTCCCAAATGAAGAAGTAATGAGAATTGATAGACTTTTTTATTTTGGAGTTGAACAGTTTTCATTGATGCTTTGTAATCTTGTATCCTATGAAGTATCAATACTGTAATTAAGCTACTCAGGAAATTTAAGCCTTTCAATATGTGGTATGGGGAGAGAGTTTTCATGGGGAATGAATGGATAGAATGAATTTATTGAACTTGTCTGATAATGTAATTGATTTTTCTTTCTCATATCTTTGATCTAGCTGTAGCCAGTACCCTGATATTGTCATTGTTGAAGATGACAATGAAGATGAGTATGCACCTGTCATTCAGAGTGGAGAGCAAAGTGAACCAGCCAGAGAATCCCTAAGTTCAGGCAATGAGGGCACCAGCCCTCTCATGTCTAGTGCCATCCAGCTAAATGGCTCATCCAGTCTGACCACAGAAGATCCTGTGACCATGATGGATTCCATTTTGAATGATAACATCAATCTTTTGGGAAAGTGAGTGCTCATCTAGATATTGTCTAAAGTTATTTGCTTTCTGCGTTCACTTCACATATTCTGTTACTCTTTGAGTGATCTTCCTTTGAGATGATACACCCATGTAGTCTATCTTTCTCTGTTTTGTTCAGGGTTGAGCTCTGTAATGAAAAGAATTTAATCATCCCAAGAGTAGTCTTTGGATTTTCCTGTCAGTACCTTACATTTCTTTAATGAAATACTTATTTTGAGTATACATAAGGTGTTTGTATTAGGACTATATAGAATAATATAATTTCTATTAAGGGACTTATTTGTAACATAAAGAAAACTAATAATCAGTAATGAGTTTAAACATTTTATAGTATAGAGGAAAAAGGTGAATTAGACTGTGTTGCAGAACCTTTTTTCTGCAAATACTAAAGTTTTGTGTAAAGACTGTGAGTTCTCAGTTAAGCACCTTTTCAGGAATCCCAAATCTTAAATTCTCTTGAGATTCAGAACTGGTAAGGATTCAGCAGTTGCCAGCAATGCTTTACCTAACCAGATTGTAGTGGTGATTTTTAAATATAAAAACAAGGAAACCTAACATTTGATTTTTTTATATCTTTTTTTCTTAGGGTTGAGCTGTTGGATTATCTTGACAGTATTGATTGCAGTTTAGAGGACTTCCAAGCCATGCTGTCAGGAAGACAGTTTAGCATAGACCCAGATCTCCTTGTTGATGTAGGTACTTTAGATAATCTTTTCTGTACTGCTAATTTGTGTATTTATGTATATTATTTAAAAATGGACACATCTTTTTTTTTGTATTATACACTGTTGTTTTTGCATTTTCTTTTTTTAAAATGAATGGTTTTGTTTATCAGAAAGAAGGAACAAATGGGTTTGGGACTTTGAAGGAGGATAATCACTACCTGCTCCTGAGTAGGGCAGTTCAGTTGATCCCCCTATGACAACATATCAAATCTGTTCAGCAGTACTATTAAATCCCGGCTTTGTCTGGATTTGACACTGTGTTATGTTTTGCTTGGAATAAACTGTTACTGAATAGAAATCTGTGAAAATTAGTAATAGAAGTATTTAGACAACAAATAGCATGGACACATTTATTAATACTTTGGGAGTTAACATTTTCTACTCAAATACATTTTTAATGTATTTACGATATTTTTATGTCTTGAGTCCCAAGGTTCCCTTGCTTCAGTCTCCACTACTGTCTCTATGAACTTGACTCCAATATTGTCTGGGCTGTGAATCCTTGTCTACCATTTCTGGCACTAATCACCTTTCTCACTGTCTTCCCTCTTGTTCCTGCTATTCCTCCTTCCCTTTCCTAAAGCTTCCTAGATGGCCTGGTCATGCTCAGATGAATCTTTTTTATCTGTCCTTTGTCCATTTTCTGTTATGAACAGCTTTCTCTTTTTATCCAGAAAAGTTTTTTGTTACTCCTTTTTCTGTGTTTCTTGCCTTAAGTTGCAGCTTCTCTCACATCAAAAGATTCTATAGTTTTACCCTTTTAAGAACCTCTCAACGAGGCTAAAGGAATTAGTCCTTTCTACTCTCAATCTTATTTCAAGTCCATTAATTTACCACTTCACTTCTGTACTTTTCATCAGTCTTTGTCAATGATCCATGACTTTATCACCCTTTCCAAATCATCAGCACCTCTGAGAGTGGATTTCCCTTTCTTTGAAGATTTCCTTTCCATGCTGACCTGTGTAACTATATTAAGTGAGTTAAGCATTCATGTTGATGACCTACTTCAACTTGTCAATGGTAACCTGACAGACCTTCTTGAGTCTATCAGCTCTTATTCCCACTCTAGAATCTGGGGACCTTTTAAAATATCTTCCCTTTAAATCACTAAAAATGAAGTAAAATCCCATAATTCTAGCCATTTACAAATCTTTGCAGTCTTTAACTGGGTCATTTTAATTCAACTTTGGAACATTTATCACACTTGTCCTCAAGACCTTATCCAGCCAGCTCTTCCCTGTTCACAGAAGATAATTCACTGTGCCCTGGTCCTCTCATAAGGTTTGTCTGTTTCCAATTTCGTATCTTTTCTTCTTAGAGGAAATGCTTACTTCCTCTTCAAAGCTAATTTATAATGCTGCCTGCTGTCTGTATATCTTTTTTTCTTTGTCCTTAGTCTTTCCCTTGTGCCTTCAATAGGTACAGATCTTCTATTTCTTAAAAAACAAGCATTTTGACATTTTGCTCATTTACCATTCTGTTTCTCTAACTTTTTCACTACAAAACGTTAGAAATGAGCGGTTATATTTGTTACCTCTTTTTTACTGTTTTTTTCTGAAACCTTGTATTGTTATGCTTATTTACTCTAACCCTGTGCTGTCTGTGATGTCTTAGTTTTCCATTCATTGTAAGTAGGCTATGTGTGGTTTTTGGTTTGTTTTGCTAAGTCAGTCCAGTGGGCTAGTGTAAGAAGGTTTGTTTTGACCCAGATAAGTCTGGGTTCTATTATTGACTCGTTATTTACTAGCTATGTTACTAACCTTGGAAATTAACCTCTCTTACCTGTTTTTCTCATCTGTTAAATGTGGTTAATGCCTAACATGAAGGACTGTTGCAAGAATTATAAATAATTAACACTATTGTTATTAACGAGTGTTCTGTACAACAGAACTTTTTTCATTGACTTTAGAGGCACTGGACTTTTTTGTTCTTTTCCTGTCTGCCTAACCATCTCTATTTTCTGTAAGAGCTTTTCTTTTTCTGATTTCTTAATGGGCATTCCCCAATGCACCAATCTTTTATCCTCCTTTTTGTTTTTTCTACCTAGTCTTTCTATGTGATGTGATTTTGGCTTGTGAGATTACTATCACATATATGTCTCCAGCTCTTAACATTTTTTAAAGTAAGCTTGGCATAAATTCTAATTCCATGCTTTTGGGATCACCAATTATATCTTGCCTCAGATTGTGTTCAATGCCATACTTTCCTTTATTCTCTATATTAGTTACCCTTTACAGCTTTCTTATTTTCTATAGTGGTATCAGACTTCTGTTTTATCACCCAGGGTAGTTATCACAGAATCGCCTTGGTTTCCCCTTTCTTTATCTTTATCTCATCACTCACTAAGTCCTGTCTGTTTTCTGAAATAGTATTCATAAGGCATCCCTCCTCTCTGTTTCCATTTTTGCTTCTCTCATTCAAGATCCTCATTATTTTATCCTTGAATTATGCTGTATTGTCATAAATAAAAAATCTATGAGTTACCTTGTTTTCTGGAATGGCAAGGATGGTAAAAATGTGAATAAATGTGCTGAAGAATAGCTTCTTTCTGCAGAGTTCAGTACTGAGTGTCTCAGAGTGTAGCCAGCAGGAAGGGTCTGGCCTTAAAATTCAACCAGCTGTGTCAGCCCTCCTCGGGTGCCACCATCAGTAGGGGCAAAATCTGGTTAGGCCTGTTAGGGAATAACAGGCAGAGATTAGCTATCATGTGTAACTATCTACTCTCAAGGATCTGAGCTGTCTTTCTCTTCTGGGAGTGGTAGTTGGAATGAAAGGAGAAAGAGGAAAGAAAAAGAAAAGGAAAAGCCAGGGATTTTTATAGGACTACTGTGAATATGGAACTTTAAGGAGAAGAATTAATGTCTAGAGAGAATGGAAGAAGGATCTACTTGTGGCTTCTCTGCATTTCATTCTGTCCTGTAAACCACTTGGTATGCTCATTCTCATAAAATGACCTTATTTCATTGGTCAGGCCATTCCCAAGGCTTTATTGCTGAGAGGATATGGCCTCATCCACTGACCTCACTGTACTTTTTGAACCTGTGTATATAACTCACTATTCAATTCAGAACTTCTATGTTGTTTCTATGTTCACTGGTCTTACCTATTTCTAGAACATACCCTACTTTCTTTGTTGTTGCTAATGTTATACCAATGTACTGTACCCTTCATCCTCTCCTTTCCAAGTTCTAACCTAACATTATCCAGGTGCTCATATATATCATGTAGTTGTTTGAAGGCCTTTTTGTTTGATCGTGTGTGTGTCTGTGTGTACTTCCCTCCCTTCCCATTCTGTTAACTCTTTAGTACTGTTGAGCCCCACCATCTTTTGTTAAAATACTGGATTGTGTATGTTACTATTTGATGTTGGTCTTACCTCATCCTTTAGATTGTAAGCTCCTGGAGAGCAAGAATAACATCTTTATCTTGTATTCTTCATGATGACAATTATTTCTTAGATGCTCAGTAAATCCCTGTGTAATGAATGACTTTGAAACTTATTACTTAAACAAAAATTTTATCTGTAAACTGGCTGGACTGAGGAGTACAATAAGCAGTTGTCTTAGCACTGACTTCCCTTGCTAGGTGAGATGATTAGAACCAGCAAGTAGATTTGCAATTTTGTCAGAGGGCTCTGCTTGAGGTATAGTTTAGGAGACACTGTCATGGAGCAGATTCTATAAGTGTGTTACCTGAGTAGCAGGTATTCAGTGAAGTCTTAGTGTCAGAGCACAGATCTCAGCCTGGGTCACTTAAGGCCAAAGGCACTTAGAGAAAAAAAAAAAAAATAAAGGAAATGCAATTAAATGGAGAATCATGAAGGAGAAGGGGAGTTGGGGAAAACCACCATTGTCTCAAGTGATTTATCCCACTGTTTCATAAGAAATTCTTACAACATAAAGTTCTATCTAATGCCTGGGCTATCTTATTCTGCTTTTGTTTGTTTTTCTTTTTGCTTTCCTACTTTTCTCTTCCAAACTTTTTTACTATATGTAAACTTCCTGGTGCAGGAGCTACATCACTTCACCCAACTTGGCTGTATAAAAATTTTGAACACACAGTTCTTTTTTAATATTTTTTTAAACTTATCTTTCTTGTTTGGTCTTTCAGCTTTTCACTAGTTCTGTGCAGATGAGTCCCACAGATTACATCAATAATACAAAAGTAAGTTTTAATTCATGTTGCTCAGGACCCATAGCTATAAATATCTGAAAAAAGCCCCTAGTAAGCAGAGAACACTATCACTCCCAGTTACAAAAAACATTTTATATTCTTACCTAATGTGTGTGATCAAGATAATAAAATTCTAAATGAAAAATTAGCTTTCAGTTATGTGGTAAGTTACTGCCCAATTCTGCTGGAACTTGTGGGATTAACTACCATTATGAAATTAAATTCTTTTGATGCTGGGAGGTCACCCAACTAAACTTGGCAAATTGAGGTATATCTTTGAAATAAATGATTAAAACATTTCTTCATGTTTTATGTGCAACATTTTACATTCTTATTCCTTCTTTAAACAACTTCTGAAAATTTACTGTACCCATATTTTCCTATATGTTCCTTCATTTTATTAGCATGCAGTAAAAACTCAGGAATTTTTACTAATTGGAGGAGAAGTAAGTTGGAACAGTGATGTATGGGTTTTGGACTTTTTTTTTTTAAATAATAAAGATTATTATATTTTTAAGCACAGGAACTTGGGCTGAGCAAATGTTGACAGGAGAGTCTTTAGAACTGGTTTCCTAGTGAGTAGTAAGGACAGTTTGAAGTTGTTAGAGCAGATGTTTATAAATCATTGTTATTTAGTATAACTTACTGTCTTGAATAGGTATATACTTCCTCAATCTTACACTACATTGTGTAGTAACCCTTGTTTTTCATTGAACATAAAGGTAAATCAAGTCCATACTCCAGATTAGTAAAGTCAGAATTTTATTTTTGTTCTTTTTGTCCAAAAATGAGCACATCTCAAATAAATCTGAGTGAATAGGGGTGGAATGTTCATGACTATCATCATTGAGGATTGCTTGACCAGATTTCCTATATTTTCAAAGTTACGGCATGAGCTAACAGGATTTATGAAGTTGTGAACTACGAAGTTGATTATACATTCAGTATCCAGATGATTTATATTAGAGGTTAGAATACTTTTTCTGTAGAGGGCCAGCTAGTAAATATTTTTGGTTTTGCAGGCCATATGTTCTCTATTTTATCTACTCAATTCTGCAGTTGTAGTGCCAAAGCAGATACAAATACTTAATATGTGGCTGTGTTCCAGTAAAACTTTATTTATAGACAGGCAGTATGCCGAATTTGGCATATGGACCATAGTTTGCCTAGATTTACATTATAAGATTCTGTGGAACGCCTTAGCTCTGTGTTTCAGTAAATATGGTGATGGTGAATGTTATTAAGTCATAGACCTTCTGTTGAATGGACTTATACATTCATTCAGAGAATGTGCTTTACTTTTTATTGGTAGGCATCAAATCATTCTTTATTCTTGGATCATCTTCCTTATTCTCAAAACCAGTAGCTTGAATACAGTTTTCAGAAATAGCAGTTAAGCAGCAAATTGGATATTGCTCTACAATATGGAAAAATTAGAGAGTGACTTTTCATTACAATTCTGAATCCAGATTAACGTTTTCAAATAATTAGCATATCAGCTGTCATTCCCTTGCTTGTGGCAGGTATTATATGACGTGGATTACAACACTTTCCTAATAAATCGGAATGCCTTATACTCCTCAGTACAGCAATCTAAGTGGCCACCGTAATGAATGAGAATTTGCATGGGAAATGAAACCCTTTTGTCATCCTGGTTCTCATGTTTTAGAATAACAGTAGCATCTTTGGAAAATACCTATTTTAGGAAGTACAAAAATAGAAAGGTATCATTGGATTAATCTTTATGTATGTATTGTGAATGCTAAAAGATAAAAATTTTTTTGTAAATTTTTAGAAAGGTTTAGTAGTTTTTATTATATTTTGGAAGCCATTTTCTTCTCTGAATCCTGAAACTTACACTGCATCATTTTATGATGAATATTGGGAATCATTAAAATTAGTTTATAGATGTTTATTATATCATGTATACTTAAACAGCATGCAGATATCTGGGACTTGCAGGTATCTGGGATTTACAGCTATTCACGAAAAATTGTAAACCTCTGCACCTCAGAGTTTGAACATCATTGAAAAGAACACTGAAGAATTTAACAACATTAAAGATTCAGTTTCCCTACCACAATCAGATGTAAGGAGAGAAGACAGTGGTTGAAAGAAGCGATTTAAATGACAGAAAAGAACTTAAAGAGCCACAAAAAGGACAAGAAGAAGCACCGCCTCAACTTTGAGGCTTCTAAGTGTAGGGACAAATAGTTTTCAGAATATCACCACGTAATCCTGAGCTATTCTACATATGTTCGCTAATGCTAAATATTCTGCTAAATATTCTGAAATGTGTAATACATTTTTTAATCAAAACTGTTTAAAATGAATTTAATTGCTTAAAGAGTTACCTCTAAATTAGCATTTTGAAACCAGTTGTCTTTGATTCATTCCCATCTTTTACAACCTTCACAAATTCTGTCTATTCTACTATTTGAGATAACCTTTCCATTTCACATTTATTATCATTCTAGTTCAGATGCTTTGTTTCATCCCCTTGGTGATAACAATAGCTTTCTTAACCAGTCTTGTTACCTCTACTCAAATTTCTCTCTGTAGTCCATTTTGCCTGATGTTTCCCCCTTCTCATATATTTCAGATAATATACCAATATTTATAAGTTATACCAATTTTTTGATATTTTTTAGGAACATATAAAATATGAAACAAGTACTTTTATATTGTTTTTTTTCTTTTAGTCTGAGAATAAAGGATTAGAAACTACCAAGAACAATGTAGTTCAGCCAGTTTCAGAAGAGGGAAGAAAATCTAAATCCAAACCAGGTAGGTATAGACACAGTATTAGCTTCTATAGATTTTTTTGAATCCTATGTAGAAACAAATGCAAACCAAGGAAAGTTTTGTCATATTTAACAATTGAATAAAAATATGCTGGCTTCACTTCTGTTCATAGTGTGTCAAGGTTCCAGCATATAGAGACAATTGAATAGGTGAGGTAACAGTTCTTAAAGTAGGGGGTGGAGTTTGTTTGTTGTTATTCAACTTTAGAACTGAAAGAACCTCATTTCTTAATATTGAATAAAGACTAACTTCTCTGACTTGCAAATTTTAAAATTCACTGACAAAGCATCATGTCATTTTTTATTTGGCTGTATAAGAGTGGTGATTGCATATGTGCACATCTCTGTTTTCATTTCTCTCCCTTTGGCTTGAACATAGCATAAGATGGTGGTAAAAGAGTGTTTTTCTGATCTTTATAGATAAGCAGCTTATCCAGTACACTGCCTTTCCACTTCTTGCATTCCTTGATGGGAACCCTGCTTCTACTGTTGAACAGGGGAGTACAACAGCATCATCAGAAGTTATGTCCTCTGTAGATAAACCCATAGAAGTTGATGAGCTTCTGGATAGCAGCCTAGACCCAGAACCAACCCAAAGTAAGCTTGTTCGCCTGGAGCCATTGACTGAAGCTGAAGCTAGTGAAGCTACACTGTTTTATTTATGCGAACTTGCTCCTGCACCTCTGGATAGTGATATGCCACTTTTAGATAGCTAAATCCCCAAGAAGTGGACTCTACATGTATATATTCATCAAAATGATGAACTATTTATTTTAAAGTATCATTTGGTACTTTTTTTTGTAAATTGCTTTGTTTTGTTTAATCAGATACTGTGGAATAAAAGCACCTTTTGCTTTTTCTCACTAACCACACATTCTTGCAAAGCTTTCAAATGTTACTCAGCTGCATAAATACACAGATTTAATGCACATTATTGGCATATCTTTAAGTTGGATTCAAGTGGTCATTTTTCTCCAATTGTAGTAAATTGGATTCTTTTTTTTTTTTTAAACAAATATGACCATTAACCCAGTTAAATTTTGTTTGTGTTTGTTTTACTTGTTTGATGCTGTCTGTTTGCATTGAGTGTAAGTCATTTTAACTAATGGTAGAACTCCTAAAGCTTTTTCTGTTCCGGTTACTTTTATTAAATATTTTTCACTTGGCTTATTTTTAAAACTGGGAACATAAAGTGCCTGTATCTTGTAAAACTTCATTTGTCTCTCTTGGTTCAGAGAAGTTCATTTATGTTCACAAAAGTTCATTCATACTCAACAGGAAAGGCAAAGTTTCCAAGAGTGCTCACTGTCTGATAAGGTTCCAGCTCAATATACATAGAAAGAAGGGGGGGTGGGGGATGGGATGGAGTCAACCCCATCCACTTAGTTGGACTAATTTTAAGTAAAGGTTTTCTGGTTTGTGTTTTTTGAACCGTACTATTTAGTAAAATAAATATAATGAATGTTGAGTAGTAGTGTCTGCTATGTGTCTTCTTTAGAGGTGACACCCACATGAATGAAACTTTTTTTTTTCTCATAAGAGTGGCTTTAAACTGTCTGTTGTCCATTATTCTTAATATGAGTCATACCAACATCTTTGTGCCTCATCTCAAAAAACAGACTGTATATTGCTACAAGGGAGTAACATAATGTCTCTAAATTTAATGTATTTTAAAGTTCTTTGTTAAAAATTTTACTGGCTAGCTTTCTGTATTTCTAATAAAAAACTGAGTGAAGTGTGCCTCTCATTGTCCCAAACCAGGTAAGACCATTATCACTGGATGCCACCAAGGGCCTATTAATTTTCGCCCTGAGAGAAGATAAGAGAAATAGTCAAATATCCTCCCTTTTGAAAGTTGCTCACAAGAATTTTGGAGACTTACTGCAAGGCCAGGGCATTTTATCACTTGAAGAATTCTACCTTCAGGTAGAGGGCTGGAAGGACTGCAGTTAATATCTGAATATTGGATAGGGCTATTTGATGATGAATTTCAAAGGCCATATTACTTCTCAGTGTCTTAGAATTTCTTTTACTATGATGTAAATATTCAAAGTAAGGCCTATCACAGAAAGATAGGAAACCCTTCCTTAGAAAGATGTTAGAGCCTAAAGTACTTGACTCTGACACTGGGATCTTGATGAATTCACAACCCTAAAACAGTTTTCTACATAAGCTGAAGAGATCACTTTCCTAAAGGTTATTAAGGTAAGAAGAGGAGTTTAGAAACTTAAAGGAGAAAAGAGACTTTTTCTCTTTCCCTTCTCCTCATTTAGGATATGATTAATTTTCTTCTCCTTGGGCATTTTGGAGCTCTATAAGCACTCTAAAAATAATTTTGAAAAACTTAACAGCTACCAGGGAGATAATCGACATTTTAAGATTGTTCATCTTAAGTTTAAATAGTGGGAGGGAATTTAGGATGTTGGTAATACTGCCATTTTAAAATATAATTGTTATGTGCTGCCTTTAAATTTATTTAAAGGAATGTACCATATTGATTTGATCTCCATCATCCATTTCACTTTCCCCAAAGAATTTTCTTACTATGCATGAAAGTTATACATTGATGATCCTGTCACAGTTCTTTACAACTAAATTTGAAATTGTTTCCTCTAAGATTCTAGGCATTGAAGAAATTTATCTCCAATTATAAATACACAACTGATCAAAACAGTATAAAAAGATGTGGTAGACTTAGCTGATTACCAAACCGTTTCCTTTTCATATCATGCAACTAGATTATTTCCACCTTTGCAAATAGGATAGCTATGTAACTGAGTTCTAATAAATAGAACAGAAGTTACGTGCAGCACTTCCAGATCTCCTCCATGCAATCCTCTACACTCTTTACCTACCACTGGCTTGATGCAGAGGCGTATGTAACTTCCAAGGTACACAATCAAGAAGGAACTGGCCTTCCAGAATCACTGCTTAGAGGAGATCCACCCACACTCATTTTAAATGACTTCAGATGAGGGAGGAACAATTACTGTTCTGCCAGAGTTTTGGGGGGTTAATCTGTTATAGCTTGTATTGTTTTACTAACACAATATAGTCCAAATTTTGATCTATTATTAAACAAAAAAGTTTTATCAGAAATACATCTTTTAGTGGGATAAACGTGTCTCAGGTTTTTGTATATTCCTATTTTTGTTTTTATTGATATTAAAGTCCTAAGAAATTTTGCTCATAATACAGAACAAGTAGATGAGAAAGAAATTTTGTATAGCAGTGTTACTCAATTCTTTGAACTTGTTCAAAATTATATACCAGAATTCACTATTATCAAGTTATTTTTTTGTGATTTGTCAACTGGTGACTCAATTAGATCTTTCAATTTTTGTTGAAAAGCAAAAAATTAGAAACACCTAAATTACAAAGAGATTTTTTTTTTTAAACCAGTTAGTGTCATCTCTTTCTCACCAATATTTAAAAATGTCCCTTTATTGATTATCTGGAAAATTTTCCAAAGTGCCTTGGAAAGATTCAGAATGGATAAAAGGAGTATTTGTGCTTTGTCAAGTATGAAGAATAATGGTTAAAAGGTATGGGGATGATGCCTTGTACTGAGCACCTTTTCAGGCAGATCAAATTTTAGGAAAGAGAGTACACATGGGAATTGAAGATCTGGTTTCTTTAAAAATAATCTAGCTTGTGTTTACCACGGGAAGTCTCTGTTCTTTCTGGGAAACGAGTACCACAATGTGAAGACAATTAAAGGGTACCCCCATGTTCATCCTACCTCTAGCTTTCTTTTGCCTTAGGGAGATAAAAGTGGGACCGTAAGAGCTTGTGACTTACAGACAGCTAATAGTCTTTTAGAGTGTGTCAGTGTGTATTTCATGCAGATGGCATACTTTTAGAGGAGTTTAGAGCAGTGTGAGGAAAAAAGGGTGTGCAGACTGGAAGAATGTCCAACTGACACTCATGATTAACACATAGGATGCTGCATCCAAGAATGAGAGCCTAGTCTTCATTTCAAGCACACAAAATGTTTTTTGAGAATTGATACAGCACATTAGGTCATAAAGTCAGGCAATAAATTTTAAGGAATTGGTATCAGATTAACTACAATACAAATAAACTAGAAACCAGTAGTACTGTATTTCGAGATTCCTTAACATTTTTGGAAATTGAAAAAGAACTAAACTTTGGATCAAACAAAAAATGTTAGAAATAATCATGTTAATGACTAAAAAATACCCCTGCATACCAAGACTTGTAAGATGTAGTTTAAGTGGTATCTAGGAAAAAAATCTAGACTTAAGTGCTTTTGTTAGAAAAGAATAAAAACAAAATGAGCTAAACATCCAGATTAAGTCAAACAATAGAATAAAGCAAAATAAAATGGAAGGAAATAAAGATAACAGAAATCAATGACAGAAAACAAAGATGGAAGTGAGAACACAGCCAGAGCTTGTTTATTTAAAGACTATTGAAGCAAAATCTTCTTAAGATTGAGCAAGAAAGCACAAATAAGAATGAAAAAAATGAATTTTATAAATGCACCTGAAATTTAAAAATATATTAATTTGAAAACTGATAAAATAGACAAATTACTACAAGTATTTTACCCTATTTTAAAAGACACCTGCAATCTTAAAACTACTAAATTGTATCAGTAATTTAAAATTTTCCCCAAATACCAGATGTAGTATTTTAGTAGTAAGTTATATCAACTTGTTCCCATATAAAATTAATATAACCATGATACCAATTCTTATCAGTTCATTAAAAATAATAGCAACAATGTATTTGATTATGTATGCTTACATGTATGTATATATATTTATAAGCCATGCTTATAAGTGGAATAAATGATATCAATGATACAAGGGACAGGAGAGAGAAATCAGGATTATTTTGTTACTATAAAAGTACTCACTGCTCATGAAGCAGTATGTTATTATTTGAAAGTGGGCTTGGATTACGTGTAAATGTGTATTATGAACTCTAGAACAACCACTAAAAAAAGGATAACCGATATGCTAGAAAGGAGAGAAAACAGAATTATATAAAATGTGTAATTAAAACCATAAAAGGCAGAAAAAGTGGAAGACAAAAACAGG
This sequence comes from Indri indri, assembly GCA_004363605.1. NCBI lineage: Eukaryota > Metazoa > Chordata > Mammalia > Primates > Indriidae > Indri > Indri indri. Next base: position 14,789 of record RJWJ010017130.1, read on the forward strand.
AACAAAGAACAAGGGCAACAACTAGAAAACAGTTAACATTATGGTAGATATTTCTCCAAATACAAATAATTACCTTGAATGTCAGTGGTCTAATTGGACCAATTAAAAGACTGTCAGAATGGAGCAAAAAACAAGACCCAACTATATGTTGTTTACAAGAAACCCACTTTAAATGAAAGGACACATAGATTAAAAGTAAATGAATGGAGAAAAAAATACCATGGTAACGCTAATCAAAAGAAAGGAGAAGTGACTATATTAATTTTAGAATAACAAACTGTAGAACAAGGATTATCATCAGGGATAAAAGATGTAGTACATAGTGATAAAGGAGTCCATTCTCCAAGAAGACATAATCTTAACATGTACACACCTTAGAATAAAGGATCAGAATACATGAGGCAAAAACCAATAGAACTACAGGGAGAAATAGATTAATTCACTATTATAATTGGAGATTTCAACACCCTTATATCAGAAATGAATGGACAGATCCAGTAGGTATAAAATTAGGAAGCACATAGTTGAACTCAACAATACCATTAATCAACTAGATATAATTGACATATATAGCTAGACTATTTTATCCAAAAACTTAATACACATTTTTCTCAAACTCACATTGAAAATTCACCAAAATAGATGGCTTTCTGGGCCATAAAATGCATCTTAAGTTTAAAAGAAAAGAAATTATACAATGTTTACTCTCAGACTATAAGGGAATTAAAGTAGGAATCAATAAAAGAATTGGAAAATCTCAAAATATGTGATTAAACAATACATGTCTCAATAACGCATGGGCCAAAAAGACACCCAGAAAAATTTAAAAGTATTTTGAACTAAATGAATATACAACTTACCAAAATTTGTGGAAAGCACTGTTTAGAAGGAAATTTATAGTATTAAATGGATGTATTAGAAAAGAAGAAAGATCTAAAAGTAATATAAGCTTCCACCTTTGGAAACTAGAAAAAGAAGTAGAAATTAAATCCAAAGCAAGCAGAAAAAAATTAGAGCAGAAATCAACAAACGGAAAACAGGAAATCAATAGAGAAAATTGATGAAACCAAAAGCTGGCCTTTGAAAGACCAATAAAACCAATAAGCTTCTATCTAGCCAGACTAAGAAAAAAAGATAAATTATTCATAGCAAAGATGAAAGAGGGTTATCACTACAGATCCCATGGACATTACAATAATAAAGGAATATCATAAACAACTGTATGCCCACAAATCTGATAACCTAGATAAAATGGACCAAGTCCTCGAAAGACAAAATCTGCAAAAACTCACACCAGAAAAAACACTCTGAATAGGTCTATATCTGCTTTTAAACGTGAATAATTGATCACCTTCCAAAACAGAAAACACTAGGTGATTCATTGGTGAATTCTTCTAAACTCTTCAGAAACTATAACAATTCTCTACAAACTTTCAGAAGACAGAAGCAGACAGAATACTTCCTAACTCATTCTGTGAGGCCAGCATCACCTTGATACCAAAACCAGACCAAAATATTACAAGAAAACTACAAACCAGTATCTTTCATGAACATAGATATAAAAATCCTCAACAAAATATTTAGCAAATAGAATGTAACAATGTATAAAAGAACTATACACCAGGGCTAAGTGGGATTTATACCAAGTATACAAGGCTGGTTCAGCATTTGAAAATCAATATAATCCATCATATCAACAAGCTAAAGAAAAATCACTTGATCATATTATTAGATCCAGAAAAAGTATCTGACAAAATCCAAACCTTATTCATGGCAAAAACTCTGTAAAACAGGAATGGAGGGCAACTTTTTCAACTTGATAACGAATATCTACCAAAAAACCTACAGCTAACATACTTAATGGTGAGAAATTAGAACTTTCCCACTAAGGTGAGGACAAAGGCAATGATGTCCCTTCTCACCATTCCTTTTCAACACTGTAACAGAAGTCCTAGATAATGCAGTAAGACAAAAGGAAATAAAAGGTATAGTGTTTGGGAAGGAAGAACAAAAATTGTCTCTGTTAGCAGATGACATGATCACTTATGTAGAAAATCCAAAAGAACAGACAAAGAAAACTGGAACTCATGAGCAATTATAGCAAGGTTGCAGGATATATGGTTAATATACAAAAGTAAATCACATTCTTTATATACTAGCAATGAACAAGTGGAATTTGAAATTAAAAACCCAATGTCATTTATATAAGCATCTCCCAAAACTAAATATTTAGGTATAAGTCTAACGAAATATGTGCAATATCTACCTGAAGCAAGTTACAAAACTCTGATGAAAGAAATCAAAGAACAAAAGTTTATATGCAGAGGCAAACAACCCAGAATAGCTAACACAATATTGAAGGAGAAAACTGACATTGGATGAATGATACTACTTGTCTTCAAGACTTACTATAAAGCTACAGTAATTAAGATAGGGTAGTACTAGTGAAAGAACAAATAGATCATTGGAACAACAGACAGCCCAGAAATAGAACTACATATAGTAAACTGGTCTTTGAAAAAGAGGCAAAGGCAATATAATGGAGCAAAGATAGTCTTTTCAAAATACGGTGCTGGAACTGGACATCCACATGCAAAAAATGAATCTAGACAGACATTACATTCTTCACAAAAATTAAAATGGATCACAGACATAAATGCAAAGTTACAAAATGTTTACAAAATAACAGAAGAAAATCTAGATGACCTTGGGTTTGGCAATGACATTTTAGATACAACACCAAAGGCACAACTCATGATCCACAGGGATCTTTCTCCTCTCTCCCCTCTCCCATCCCTAACTCCAAACAACCATTAATCCGTTCTCCATTTCTATTATGTTATCATTACAAGAATGTTCTATAAATGGTATACTGTATGTGATCTTTTGGGATTGGCTTTTTTCACCTATCATTCAAGTTGTTCCATGCACTAATAGTTCACTGATTTTTTATTAAGTAGTATTTGATGGTATACATGTATTACAGTGTGTTTATTACCGTTCGCCCCCCACTGAAGGACATCTGGGTTGTTTCCAGTTTTGGCTATTCAAGTAAAGCTGCTATGAACACGTATGTACAGATTTTTGAGTGCACGTAAGATTTTATTTATCTGGGATAAACGCCCGAGACTTTTATGGGCACTGTACTGCCTAAAATACTGGATAAACTCAGACCATTTCAAAATAATTATTAAATATACTAACACTTGGTAACTCATAGGGGTTGGAGTATTTTATCAGTAGGAGTCCTACATTTTTTAGTAAGAGAAATTTTTATACTATCTTAAGTGTCAGTAAAAGAAGGGAAGCATCAATTGGCAACTAAAAAAAATTTCTGGAAATGGAATATATTAAAAATATTCCCCAAACTATACTAGTCGACCTACTGAAGGCTCTTTAGGGTGAGAGTACCACTTTACCTTTGAGGTCCAACTTCAGGGGTCACTTACAGACAACTAAAAGGGTGAAAACCATCCTTAAAACAATTCAGTTATTGGAACAGAAAATGGGCAATTACTTTCCAGTGCCAGGTTCTGAGTATTACTACAGCCACCTAAATTTGAGTTGCTAAGGAATTAATATACTACACACTTTCTCTGAATTCATTTATTTAGAGATAAAACACAGCCATTCAAAATTGTGAAACACAATATCAACACACACAATAAGGTTGGGGAATAAGCTGAATTGTTATATTAAGTATTAATAAATACTTTTACAGAAGCAAATGTAGATTTTAAAAGCTTCATTAGACACTAATGACACAAATAACTAAGAACTTCTACCTAAGTTTACTGTCATAATGCTTGATTTTCAGGTTGAAAGATTCTAATAATCTGTATATTTCAGCTACTTGGAAGTAAATACAAAAGCATTTTAAACATCTTTTTAACTGTGTAGTGTACTGTAAGCAGGAGTTTATTCTAAAATATTTCATCATTCTGCTGACCTCAGTTTATGGGCAGAAGGCATGCTGAAGACCAGCAATCCATATCACATAAATTATCCATCAGTAATGATAAAATCAATTAAGCATGTATTTTGAATAGAAATTATTTTTAAATATCACAGAGAATACTAGGTATTGTTGGCAGACTTGGAATTTCCCAGCTTTGCCACTATTTGAGCTACTTAAGTCTGACCTTCAGTTTCTTCATTTTTAAAATGAGAGAACTGGATTAGATTTTATCTAAGTACCTACTGAAGTCTAGAATTTTGCAGTTTCTTCTTGCCCTCTCAAAAATTTACCACCTTTGATTTTCAAAACTTTCAAAATGGCTTTCAATAACTTCCAACCCATGATTATCCTTTTCATAACCTTGTCTAAATCCTTTAGTTCCTAATATCTCTGTTGAACCCAAACTTTTGCATGGGTTTATAATGACCAAAACAAAGTTCATTTTTTTAGTGAAGGCCGTCTCAACCCAAGGAAGATTATAATCTCCCTGGGTATTCAATTTAGTACCTATCACCACCAGCCTGTCTTTAATGGCTCTGCGCTTCAACCTCCATACATAAAACCTACACTACTGTCCAGCAAACACTCCCTACCTGTATAAGTTCCTTACTCTCCTATCGAGGAAAAAACCTGGAAAGATTTTTCAGACAACTAGCATTTTACAATAGCTATCTTCTTTGCAGTCTCTTGAAAGACAACATATCAAGTATTTCAAAAGGCAGCCATACATTTGCTTTTATGTTTTCTGAAACAGCTTTAGGTCTAACACACTTTTAAACTCAAACTGTCAAGCAGTTTTGTTTTCACTTTTAATTTAACAGGTACAGGACAGACGATAAGCCTAAGGACGTTAACGTCATACTCCTAAAACTCTCTCTTCACAATTCATTCTAATTCACGTATCAATGCACTTGGCAAGAAATAATAAATTGGCAAGCGGTAAAATCTAATTCATGCCAGAACACTGGAGAAGTTACATGGGAAGCACGTACATACACAACTTTACAAAAGTTGGGAATATTCTTTTCAAATGAGCAATGATCAAAGTGGGACTTTCATGCCAGAAGTCCCATTCAGTCAAAATCACGATTTGTAAGAACAAGTGGTGCCACCAGTGTCCAAACATATAGCACGATGCCAATCCAACTGGAAGAGATTTTCACCCAGACAGCTGTCCACTGACTTTTCATCTCACGAGAGGGTTCATACCTAAAATTTAAGGGAAAATTTTTAAAAAGGGCAGAGGGAGTTGGATTATCAGCCATCAAGCTATGATACTTCATTAATTCAGTAGTGTTCTTTGTACACAATCTGTGCTATCAGAGATATTGTTGCTACATCTAATTTGCTGCCTTGTTTTCCACATTGCTTTAATAGCTGGTGTGAAGGTAAAAATCAGTAATTTCCTTTAATAGAATAAACACGTAAGTCTCCAAAATAGTTATTTCACATATTACTCTGAGGCACTTGATGTATTTCTGGCATGTTATTTGATACACAGAAGAAAAACAGAATGTAACCTCTGAATAAATATTACTATTACATAAAAGATTGTTCAAGGTGTATATGAGAACCCCTCCTTGTCCTGACCTCCCTCCCCTTTCCCTTCTCAGATTTAACAGACTGGGAAGGAAATTTATCCCACCAAGTTTAGCTGATTTTTGTGTTAATGAAACATACCAAAAATCCTTTTGATCTAATCTTAATATTTGATCTAAAGTCTTAACATTTACTATTATCTAACAGCTAAAGCCCTGAATTACTAAGAACTATTTGAATTCTTACAGCTTAATATGCTACAGTGTAAGAATTTTAAAAAATATATTCTTTTCAATAATAAAAATCAGTAAAGACTGCTCTTAAAGAAATATAGCAAAGAATAATTTTTTCTTCTTCATCTTTTGCTGGTACTGAAAGCCTTCTTACAAATTGTTTAAAAAATTATTAAAAACTGCCAAAACCATGCAGTTCAATTTGAATCTTCACCAAATCTTCCTTCTGGATAAGTTTAGAATTTTTAAAAATGAAAATACTACAAATTGCTACCTTATTCTTATCAGAAAAAGGTTTATGAATTAATTTTGAAGTGATAAAAAAGCATAAATTATAGTTTTAAAGAATTCTAAGAATCCATCTATGTTAATGTATTCGCACTTCAATTTCATAATTTTCAGAGCTTTTAATGACAAAGTTCAAACAAAACAGAAAAAAGAGGTACCTTTTATTGCACTATGTTGGGAATGAGTTTACAATATTAAAAAAATAAACATTATGTTAGATCAGTTATCAACATACATTTCTGTAAAAAAAAGCATTAGTTTCATGAAACTTTTTATTTTAATCTCTTCAAGATTTGGAACTATTTCAATGATTCTGTTACTGCTAAAGCAAAGAGGTAAAATTTGAATTTCTCATGCTGGTCACCTTTCATTTAGCTGTAAATTTTGAAATATATCACAAGTGAAAAAGTACTTCATTATCACATCATTTTGCAAAAGAGTGCTAAAAAATCCATCAGAATTCCCACATCCAAAGTTTTTATGAAATATAAGTACCTGTACCAGTTGGTAAGGGTCATCATTATATACAGTGAAGCCAGGAAAAGCATGAAGTGAAAGAAGGAGTAACTGTAAGTGACACCATCCCTTTCATTATCTACAGCTCGGTGAACATCATCACCATCCTCCAGTGATCCATCACTTCTGGCTCCACCGTCTTCTATTAATGTTGATTCATCACTTGTTAGAGTCAGTTTATTAACCTGACTATTGTTTGAAGTACGGATGCTGCATGAAAGAGAGTTTAGGAAGAAAGGAAAAGAGCATTTTTAAAAAGAAACAATTTATAAATAGCTGGACTTCTAGTTTAAAAGAAAATTCCATAGTTTTTCTTACCTTGAATAAAACACACACAATAAAAAGAGGATTAGTCCTATAATTCCTTGAGCATGCCACCACTGAACTGATTGACCTTCCTTTGGGATTGTGCTTGTTGTATTGTAGCCAATTATGCTTAGTAGACTTGGGTTGCAATTTGTTTCTGCAACATAAATTAAGGACAAATTAAAATGTTAGAATAATATAAAAATTATTTTTTACAGCATAATGAGTGCTTTTTAACTCTTTATACCTTTGAATTTCAAAAAATTTTACTGCAAAAGGCACAAATATAACAAAATACTTGAAAACAACTTGTATTTATTAATAATAAGATAATTTAAGGGTTTTTTTCCTTTTAAGTTTTATAGTTCTAATTTATAGAAGTGATTGGAAAAATTTAATAATTTAATTTTAAACCACATATGAGAACTGAGAGAATATATTAACTATTGATTAGGAAATAGGTGAAATATTAGATGAACTTTCATGGTTAGTAACATTCTAGTAGATTTAGAAATAAAATGCAGGTGTTCTAAACCACAATGCACTAGTTTTCCTACCACCGGAAAGAGTTACATTACAATACTAACTTTATAAGTTTTATCCATTTGTCAAAGGACATTGTTAAAAAAGCAAGAAAGCTTATAAAAAATACCAGTTGTGAGAAACCTAGCAAACAATTTGCAGTAATGACCAAATAAAGCATAATAACCTACTGTTTATTCAGTTTCTTTACTCTTTTCTAAGAAAGAATTAAAGTAGGGCTGGTCCAAAGTATATTTTTTCCTCCATCTGTCAAACTCCATCTTACTAATGAAAATAATTCTGATTTTAAAACCAACTGGATAAAGCTAATCTCTAAAGCAAATTACTAATATTTTTTTCTAACCACTTAACCTAGGAAAAAGGTTTCTGTAATATACAAAAAACAAAAAAAACCCCACCTTCGTCCAAGTGATAAAGTACCTATGATAAAATATCTACAGAGTTTATAAACTCAATGAAATGAGATTCAGATAACATATTTTATAATTTTTTTTAGGAGAAAACATCGTTTTCTTCCTCTTTTAAAAATAGTAATTAATTTCTCACTAATTTGTTCCCCCTAACTGACTTATATTGGTCCCTAATCCCACTGAATGCTATATAACTAGCCTATGAAGAGATTCATTACAAAGCCCAATGATCATATTTAATTGCATGGTAGTCATAGAGTAATTCAGTAATGTGAAAAACTTATATTGTTTACAGTTAAATTAGCAGGCATTTGAAGAGCTATTATTTCTTTCTATATATCGATCTTAAGCAATATGCAAACTGGATACATTTCTTATAATTCTCACACAATTTCTTATACAGGCACACCTCTCATTATATTACACCTTAAGAAAACACACTTCACAGATACTGTGCTTTTTACAAATTGAAGATTTGTGGCAATCCCGTGTTGAATAAGTCTATTGGTGCCATTTTTCCAACATTATGTGCTGTGTCTGTGTCACCATTTTATAACTTTCATGTATTTCAATCTTGTCCATTATTATTATATCTCTTATGGTGACCTGTGATCAGTGTTCTTGGTGTTACCGCTGTAACATTCCTTTGGGGTGCACCATGAACCACGCCCATATGAGACAGTTAACTTAAATAAATGTGTATGTTATGATTGCTCCACTGCCATTTCTCTGTCTCTCTCTCTTCTCCTCCTCAGGCCTCCCTATTCCCTGAGACACAACAATATTGAAATTAGGTCAATTAATAACTCTACAATGGCCTCTAAGTATTCAAGTGAAAGGAACAGTCTTATGTTTCTCACTTTAAATCAAAAGCTAGAAATGATTAAGCTTTGTGAGGAAGGCATGTCAAAAGCCGAAATAAGCTGAAAGCTAGTCCTCTTGCCTAGCTCAAGGAGTTAGCCAAGCAGTGAATGTAAAGGAAAAAATTACTGAAGGAAATTAGAAGTGCTACTCCAGTGAACATACGAATGGTAAGAAAGTGAAAGGGCCATCTTGCTGATATGGAGAAAGTCTGAGTGGTCTGGATAGATCAAACCAGCCACAATATTCCCTTAAGCCAAGGCCTAATCCAGAGGAAAGCCCTAACTCTCTTCAATCCTACAAAGGCTGAGACAGGTGAGGAAGTTTCAAAAGAAAAGTTTGAAGCCAGTGGACATTGGTTCATGAGGTTTAAGTAAAGAAGCCATCTCCCTTACATAAAAGTGCAAGGTGAAGCAAGTGCTGATGTAGAAGCTGTAGCAAGTTATCCAAAAGATCTAGCTAAGATAATTGATGGAGGTGGCCACACTAAACAACAGATTTTCAATGAAGAGAAAACCTTATATTGGAAGATGCCATCTAGACATCTGTATCTATAGAGGAGGTATCAATGCTTGGCTCCAAAGCTTCAAAGGACAGGCTGACTCTTAGGGGCTAATGCAATGCAGCCAGTGATTTTAAGTAGAAGCCAATGTTCATTTACCATTCTAAAAATCTCAGGGCCCTCAGGAATTATGCTAAATCTACTTTGCCTTGCTGTATAAATGAAAACAAAGCCTGGATGACAGCACACCTGTTTACAGCATGCTTTACTGAAGACTTTAAGCCCAATGTTGGGAACTACTGTTCAGAAAAAGATCCCTTTCAAAATATGACTACTCGCTGAAAATGGACCTGGTCACCCAAGAGTTCTGATGCAGATGTACAAGATTAATGTTGTTTTATGCCTGCTAACACAACATCCATTCTGTAGCCCACAGATCAAGGATAATTCTGACTTTAAGTCTTAGTATTTAAAAATACACTGAGGAAGGCTATAGCTGCCATAATGATTCCTCTGATAGATGTGGGCAGAGTAAATTGAAAATCTTTTGGAAAGGATTTACCATTCTAGATGCCATTAAGAACGTTCATGATTCATGGGAAAAGGTCAAAATATCAATATTAACAGAGTGTGGGAAGTTGTTAATTCTCATGGATGACTTTGAGGGGTTCAAGACTTCAGTGGAGGAAGTAACTGCAGATGTGGTGGAAACAGTAAGAGAACTAGAATTAGAATTGGAGCCTGAAGACTGAACTGCAGCAAACTCAGGATCAAACTTGAACAGATGAGGAGTTGCTTCTTATAAATGAGCAAACAAAGTGGTTTCTTGAGCTGCAATCTGTTTCTGATGAAGATGCTATGAATACTGATGAAACGACAAAAAAGGATTCAGACCATTACATAAACTTAGTTGATAATGCAGAGGCAGGGTTTGAGAAGACTGACTCCAACTTTGGAAGATGTTCTACTGTGGACAAAATGCTATCAATCTTACATGCTACACAGAAATATTTCTTGAAAGAAAGAATAACTTACACAGCAAAGTTCACTGTCTTTAAAAAACTGAAATAGCCACCTCAACCTTCTGCAACCACTACCCTCATCAGTCAGCAACCATCAACATCGAGGCAAGACCTTCCGCTAGCAAAAAGATTACAACTTGCTGAAGGCTCACATGATTGTTAGCATTTTTTAGCAATAAAGTATTTAAAAATAGTAATAAAGATGAAATGGTATTATTCACATTCTTTATTCCTCTGGAAGCCTTAAAGTAGCTTATTTCACAAAATTGACGATCTTTGAAAGAAAACTGCAGAACTCATTAAAAACAAATTACACAAACAAAACATACCTGGTTCATTGGTCATAGCAGACCATGTCAAATACATTGTGTAGACTGTAATTACTGAAGACTGTAACAACCCAGATCTTGGTTGTGATTCCTACAAAAAAGAAATTAAGCAACACAGATAAATATTCTTACATCATTCTACAGTTTTGAAAACTTAGAAAGGTACAGGCTTCATAAAAACCAATGCCATGAAGAGCATACTTGGATTTTTGGCAGTATAGACATTACAGAAGCACCAATGCAGAGGAGCATGTTGACACTGATGAACGCCTTATTTTCTGAACAACTGGCTGGATGAGTGTAGTAGACAAAGAACAGGACGATAGCAACTAAAGACAGCAGATAATTCAGAGCTGTAGCTGATAACAAGGCTGTGAAAGAAATACAATTGGATAATTAGCTTTTTATCACAAACATTAGGAATTAGGCTTGGGACCTATATTATAAACAATGTCATTTTATTCAAAAATATATTTTAAGCAACTAACATTATCAGCACTATGCAGGCTATGAAAGCAGGGAAGAAAATTAATTTTGAGCTTTATTGCTAAAGAATTCTGTAGTCTTTACACATAGCTATTATATATTTTAAAGGACAATAAGTTAGTAACATGCTAATATGATTATTAGTAGTAATATCTATATTACAGAGTTTAAAAACCACATTCACATACATTAGCCATTATTTTTAAAATAAAGAAAAATAACTGTAAGAGGAATACTACTTTAGGTTTCTAAAGAACCATAATTATTCAGTTGTAAACAAGGGCATTAACAGACAAAATTATTTTCATAGTTAATGTTAAATCCACAAAACAATGATGCTTTTCCTCAACTAAAATCTTAAAAAAAATAAAATAGTATGGAAGAGTAAGTCATTATTTTAAAAAGTCAGCCTAATATTCTTCTACATAAATTTTAACATACACAACATTTTAGTCTTTGTGCTAATATGGGTTTAATATACAAGTATTTATGTAGATTTGCCTCACTGACAGGGTATCCATCCAACAAATATTTATTGAATGCCTACAACGTTCCAGGCCCTGGGGATACAGCAGGGAGAACAAAACAGACAGAAACCCTTGCATTAGACTTTGTATTAAAGAATAAGATATTCTACGTAAGTGAAGTTTCCAAATGACAAAAGCTTATTTCTTTGAGCATCAAATTCTTTTGACTTTAACCTCTGAGATCGAACACCACAAACTAGTTGTATAAGAGAATATCGGGCCAGCAGATAAATTGAACTTGGCCCTGTACTCTAATTTTTTTTTTTAGCTGAAAGCCAGATTATTTCTACATAAAAATCCAGATTTATGGCTTCTTCTAAGAAAAATCAGGCAATACTGAGTTTATATTCCCACAAGGCAACTAAGAGATGGAGCTGAGCAGTAGCTATGCACAGTGGGGCATTCACACTTTCCAATTCATTCACAGTCCCCACTATTGGCACCAAGATTGAGTATGTGCAAACTTAGTCCTCGTCCCTCATTCTTGTTATCACTGTAAGCATCTATATTTTGATTCCTGATTTAGTGTACAACACTATAGGACTCAAGCTCATCAATCATTAATTGCATTACTGTAAAATTCCCTCAGCTGTTACTGATACACATAAAAGCATCCTTTGCAGTTATATAAAATGTCCCAGAGTTGGTTTTGTATTTTTTCTGCTTGCTATTTATGAATTGTACCATTGTGTTTACCTATTTCTAACAATCCTGTTCCCTTTAATATTTTACATTCAACCTTCTGTAGGCTAGGAAATTACACTATAAAACAAACATGCTTTCAACAGTAGACTCTGGAACATTTATTTTAGCTATTCAGGTTCCTTTGGATTCTTTCCTGGTTCTTGGGTATATTCCCTGTTAATCTGCCAAAGATCTGCTCAACAAGTTGCTGACATAATGTGATAATGATGCTACCCACACACTTGTAAAATAAAAACCTCTTCACAGAAAAACAGACCATAAAAATCCGAAGTGATTTTCCTACAGTCTACATTATCTAGTCTCATCTTCAAAGTTCAATTATCTTGCAGTTATTCTGTGAGATAAAAGCTTACCTGCATACCAACATCTCGAGTTCCCTTCTTCCATTTTTTCAACCCATGATTCATTCCATGAATGGGCAAAATCAATAAGTAAGACTAGCTGTATGAGGATGAAGCAAAAGGCACCTGCCATACCTACATAGAACCACACTGAAAGGAAGAAAAAGCACACATACAAGTAAGTGACTTGTTTGGTTTTTATTATGTCCTTTCCATAATCACAGTAAAAAGGGAAAATAAAATTTTATATAAATGCTATGTAAATGAGGGAGAACACACACAGACACACACACACACACAATGCAACAAAAAACAAACAACTATAGTTGCTATTCCAGGTAACAATTATTTTGGATTACTTTATAAAATATCCACAATTTAAGAAAAAAAGATTTCTTACCAGTTGTAAAAGTTCCTTCTGGAATGAAGAATGCCCCAATAATAATTGCAATTGCTGCAGCAAATTTAAAGAACCAAAATCTAAAACAAAAAAATATATAATGTCTTATTAATATTTATTCAGCAAATATTTTCACATATGAAATGACTGAATCTTAAAGAACAGCTATATTCTATGTGACTGTTCTAGTCTTTCTGAGATCCTGAAAATCAAAAAAGATGACTATTACATTAAAGTGCTTTTGAGACAGTTTTAAGAAGATATTTGCCACTAATTCATTATGATAAAATATTAGTTTCATTTCACGGGTTAATTTTACACAAGCGGGATAATATGTGAAGGTATAAGGTGCATTGTACAAATAAACGGTTTTAATAAATGGACAATGTCTCCATCCAAAACTCTGGTAATATTTTAAAAGAATCAATGACTAAAGGAACAAAATAAACAAAATCAACCTGTCACATATTTTTTCATTAATATTTATATCCCACTTGTTTATTCCTGCTGTCTTTAGTAGCATATGTCGTTAGATAAGCAATAGCAGATATTAAATCAAAACATTCAAATAGAATACTGGAGGTGGTGCTCTCTATTAAGGGAGATTGATAAAAGGAATCCTGATGTTTCTGAGTTGTACAATACAACCAACCATTTAAAGAAATTAATACCCTGCTTAGACATAAAGTTTTCTATTTTGGCTGCTCTGTAGGACTAGGGAGCTATGAGTTCTATGTAGAGGGACTGATCCACCAAAAGCTAAGAGGAGAAGGAGAAATAGCTCTTCCTTTAATAATCACAAATATGATAGATCCTCTTTTTTAGGATAAAAATAAAAAACATTATGGATCAGAAGTTAATTACTAATTATCAAGGCTATTATTTAATACCCAAAGTATGACATTCTCATGTACAGACAAGATTTTCTTAAATCTTGTGATTCATGAATAGACAAAATAATTCTGCAAATTATATAAGTTTATTTCACCTTAAAGTTTCTTTAGATAGACCAGAAATTACTGAGAAGAGGCTACCCAGACTTTCATATTGAAGTTTATTCAAAAACTTACCCATTGTGCACTGCAGCTCTAGGATCACTGCTACTCTTCACCTTTATCATTAGTAAAGAGAGGAGAAGATAGAACATAGCCAAGCCAAAGCACAAACGGTATACGGCTTTATAGCCAACCAGAACACTACAAGGGACAACACCTTTCTCATTCTCACAAAATCCAGGAATCTAGAAAAACAAAACAGAAGTTTATGAACCATAATTTTTTCGTTAGGTAAAAATTCATGTAATCAAATAGTTTAAGTAAAGGCTTAAAAAATGAGAGTTTACTTTATAAATTATGATGACCATCAAGATGAGTCTGATATAGTTTAACTAGATAAAATGAAAAAGAGTTAAACTTCCATGTGAACAAATGATAAACTACCAAGCCTAAACTGGATGCTTATTTTGAGCTAAAAATTTATGCTAAATTCTTAAAACTTGCATTCAACTGTGATATACTGAATTGCATATATAAGAAAAAAGAAAAATAAAGTCAATGAAAGTTTGAAGAATCATAGAGTAACTAAGTCTGCTTCTAAGTACTAAAGGAGAACAATAATGGCTTTTCAAAGCCAGTATTACTAAAATCGATTTTTAGTTTTTGTCCTTTATTCTACAAGTGCTATTTTTGATCACGATTGGATATGGCTCAACAGCATAACAGCTGGCAGTTTCATGTTTTAACTTAGAATCTTAAAAAAGACTGATGAGCGTTTCAGAAAGTCACACTGGAATCAGAGCACAAAAAAAAATTTGTATGTGAAAAAAGTGGGACTATTATTCAAAACTACATATATTATTCATATATACATATATATAAATGCATATGAATGAATTATTTCCTCCCACTCCTTCCAGCCCCCCAGCACTGTAAAGAAACTGCTTTTTCAAGATACCAGTCATGTACTAGTTGTCAAATGCAAAAGCTACTACTTAATCCTCACATTCCTTAATCTCTTTTACACAGACACTGTCCCTGTCATTCTTAAAACTCTCTTCCTATAGCCTGTACATTCTCTTGGTTCTTCTTTTCTATTATTCCTTCAGAGGTTCCCCTTTCTCCACCAACTCCCTTAAAGTAAGACCTTTTGGCAATGTTCTAGCTCTGCTTACTCTAAATGGTCTTCAGCATAAGCATCCATCATATCAATTTTCAATCTCTATCCCCAAGACAGTCAGTCTCTAGCTCTGATTTCTCTTTTGAACTAATTACACACGCATGTTTTCTACTTCCTACTATATTGTTATGGACCGGACGTATGTGTTTACCCCAAATTGAACGCTGAAACCCTAACCCCCAATGGGAGGATATTGAGAGATGGGGTCTTTGGGAGGTAATTAGATCATGAGAGTGGAGCCTTCATGATGGAATCAGTGGCCTTTGGGAAGAGACAGGAGCTGCTGCTTCTTTCTCTCAGCAATGTGAGGAAGAGGATGGCCATCTATAAGGTCAGGAAGAAGACCCTCACCAGAACTTGACCATGCTGGTACCCTGGTCTCAGACATTCAGCCTCCAGAATTGAGAAATAAATTTCTGCTGTTTAAGCCTATCATATTCTTGTCATAGCAGCCTGAACTAAGACATACACATGACTGCAAGTTCCACAAGTCAACATGTTAGAAAATAAATTTATTTTATATTCCCCGTCTCCTTCCACAACCTGATTCCCTGAAGGGGAGAAAAAAAAAAACAAAACAAAAGCCACCTTTTAAAATTTTTCTTTCTGGGTTAACAGAAACACTTTCCTCCCAGTTCTCTAGGAATAGAACCTGATTGTTATTTATGATTCTATCACTGCCAATATTTAAATGCCAGACTCAGTCAATTCTACATCCAGAAAACTCTATTTCCGGCCCTCTATATACTTCTTGATTATACCACTGCAACAGCCTCCATACTTAACTGTTTGACTTCTATACTTTCCTAATTACCAGATTAACAGTACTAAAGTACAGGCACTGTGCACAAAAAGCTCTCTTATACTCATATGCTTCTTATTTTCCAATCTCTGCATACAAAAAGTTCTAATCATTCTCAGCATGATCCTTTTTCCATGAAACCCACTGACATTCTGACACCTGGTTAGAATTACTTCTTTCCTTATATTAACACAGCACATTTTCTGTACTGCCATCATAGAACTTAACAAGCTGAATTACATTACCTTTGTTTGCCTTCCCTAAAAGATTATGAGCTAAAATTGGGATTATATATTATCTTATTTTTACATTATTCTTTTTCCAATACCCCAAATTCAGTTTTATACATACATATATACTACAGCTTCAGTTAATTAATAAATAAGAAAAAAGACTAACCTTATTCAGTTGTTCTTCCATTCCTGGTATCAACATTACACAAGCTACACACACTCCAACAAGCAAGAAAAGCGCATAGATCAATCTAGTTACAGTGGAGTTGTTTCCACTAGGACAGCATCTGCACAGCAAACACGGGGCACTACCACACAAACATGGTATCTGGAAAAAAGAATATTATTAAAATTAAGTATAGCTTAAAATGATACAATTTACATTCTACCTGTTTAAAAAAGAAAAAAACAAGGCAAAGTAATTACCAAGGGACAAAGGTATTTGATTCATATACATTATCTACAAAGTCAAACAAAAAAGTCCTTGCACTATATACTAAGCAAAATGAATAAATTAGTTGAGACAACAAAGGGAAAAAAAAAATCACCAGCGAGCAACCAAAATTTAGCTAAGAAAAGAAATGGAATAATCATGAGTAGCACAGCTGCTAAGCAAACCTCCAGCCCTTGCCCCTTAGCTCCCAGAAATCATACTGGTGAATCCACAAAATTCTGAGAATTCTCAAATATCTCCAGGGACGAAAAAAAGTGAATTGGCAACCCTATCTTTTCCCTCTTTTGACTTGGTAATGGTAATAACAATGAAAACTACAACTAGAGTCAGACAAAAAGGATAAGTAAGTAACTGGGGCTAGCTAACTTTGTCCAATAAACTCTACAGTAAACTAGTAGTATACCCAAGGAAATAGGGTTATCTTCCTGTCTAGGAGAGGTGAACACTGGTAGAGGGTATTTAACAATAAATATCTCAAAAGGGCAAAGAGTGAGTATTCTAATAAGGACTGACCATAAGCTGGACTGAGCTCCACCATACCATCAGACTTCAGAAGATGTCTGAACTAAGACATTCCAGCCCTAGACTTGTAACTCTGGGGGAAAAGTCTTAGATACCATAGTAAAGGAAAAATGTAGCCAGCCACACTGAAGCAACCAACATAAGGTAGGAACAGAGCTGCTTTATATTAAGTTTCACCAAGAAACTTAAACAGTAAAGGTCATAATAACTAAGCAAACATACTCTAGCAAAAATTAAAAATAAACAGCTCCCCTCAAAGAAAGGAATCAAAAAAAGGACATGAAGAATCTGGTCTGAAACAAACATAACTCAGTAAGAAGAGGAAACTGTCTACTAGTATTTCACTTAAGCTACAGAAAAATAACAAAAAGCTAAAAAAAAAAAAAATCCCAAAGAGATTCTCAAAAATAAAATGAAAGAAGAACAGAACAAGATGGAAAGGGCAAATTAAAGAGCTAAAGAAAAAAATGAAAAAGGGAAAAACAAAGAATAGTTACCTATCAAGGAACAAAACAAACATAGCTGAAAATAAAATTACTGATGGAAAAGGCTTGGGATAATTACCATAAATTCAGGTCAAGATGGACAGTGACCAGACTAAGCAATGGAAAAAATTAAATAATGGTTTTTCAGGCAATGAACAACAGGCAATGTAGGGAAGTAATTTCTGAGAGAAGACAATGTCAGCCCTATGATTGGCCCATCTTTCTGCCTGGGGAAAATGTACAGTGCAGCGAACGGGATCCAGGCAGAGCCTGGCAGTCTATGTGACTTAAGAAAACAGAGTTGGGAGTTCAGGGAAGTGAAGGCAGCTACAGTTCACAAGTAGGTAGAGTTCATAGGGCAGAACCCTGGAGAGGACAGAAAGCAAGCTCTAGCTGAGCACTGATCACGTGAATAAATTATTCAAGGGGCTTGAGGGTGGTATCTGGGAGTTCTACCACCCAGAGTGGAAAAACCTTATAATCCGTGAGTCATTTGGTAGAGGTATTAGAAGGCTATTACTCAGTACTGGAGAAAAATCAGCCGTAAGACTAAAGGCTGCACTTGTTCTACTTAACAAAGCTTAAAAGCAAACATCAAAAAGATCAAATTCTCTCCAAGTAAATAACCTACATCCAAGAACAAAGCCCAAGAATACTTTTATACTTTACAAGTGTATCTAGCACTCAAGGTAAAATTTACACCTGACATCTAATAAAAAATTGGCAGGCAGGCAAAGCAGGAAAATACAACCTATAATGAGAATCGATCAGTCAAAACCAACCTAGAAACGATATAGATGACTGAGTTCATTTATAAATAGGACATTAAAGTATTATTTTACCTGTATTTCACATGCTCAAGGAGGTAGAGGAAAACTTGATCATGTTAAGGATAGATATGAAAGACAATTTAAAAGACCCATTATCAAACTTCTAGAAATGAAAAATAAAATATCTAACCCCTCCAAATACCACTAAGACACAGAAGAAAAGATTAAAGAACCTGACGACATAACAACAGATATTATCCAGAATGAAACAGAGA
>RJWJ010017131.1:0-33613 GCA_004363605.1 Indri indri
GGTATGGTGGCCAACTTATATTAATATTATAAATATCTTAATGCCTTCAGGGCATATTTGTCTGCCAAGGTAGTATATCACTGCCTTTATGCATATGCTTTTAATTTTTCTCACTGATTTCACAATAAAGCATTTGTCATAATGAAGAATAGCTTGAATATTCTTTACTGACTTTAGCTATGCATTGCAAAGTTTTATTTGTAATTAATGGTAAAAATGTGTACCTGTATTCTTCAGTTATGGAGCCAATTTATCTACCTATATTACATGCAGACTATCGAAGACTACAGTTAAAAAGAAATGGTCACAAAACAGGTTTGATTTTGGAACATTCTTTAGTTACATCCTGACACCCCAACGTGAAATGAAAATTAAGCAATTAGCCTATTAATTCAAAACCAAAGCCATGTTGGTTATTAATTATGTGCTAAGGTTATTCTGACACTGAACAAATTAAAAGCTGAAAAAAAGAAAAGAATAACATACCATATTCGCTGTGGAAAAGCAAAGGGCAAGAAAACCAAATCAAAGTGGCTTACAAGAGACCCAAGACAAAGCAAATCCAAAACCAATACTGACATCTAGAAACAGGATAACAGATGAAGAACAGATGAAAAAAAAAAACGTTTTTTTAAAAAGAGAGACAATATTCGACTGAGAAATGATAATTGGATTGAGGATGCTATTTTACTTACTTATTCATTTACTTATTTATTTATTCCTTCGTTCATTCTCCTTTATTTTTCACAAAGCATCAGAAGAAACAAACAACCTATAACAATAAATAAATTTTTTTTTCTTCTTAAAGGGCAAAGAAAAAGGAGAATTCCAGGATAGTAGCAATTTGGGGGGTGTGAGTGGGTGAAAGACTTAAAAAATCCTAAGGGACCCACCAACTCCTGGATGTAGTGTTTGGATCTCATCTTCCTGTTTTCTACCCAAGGTTCTTTCTGTCTCTGAATTCGTCAACTTCTCTCATAAGTCTGTTGAAGGGTCTGAGAATGTGTCCTTTTTACCAAATTCCCACATCATGGTCATCTTGCTGTTCTGGGCACCACAAGTTGAGGACTACTATTCTTTTGCAACACAGTGTCTCCAACTGGTTACATACAGTTTAATGTCTCCTTTTTTTAATTGTGCAGAAATAATTGCCAATTAGATATTCTCAATTCTTGCTCTGTCCCAGACAAATTATCAATACATATGCATGCACATTGTAAGAGGGGAAAAAAAGGGGAAAAAATACTTCGGTTGAAAGGGAAACCTTCCCTTGCTTTAGAAATATATGAGTTTGTCATTCAGCTTACACATCAAAGAACATCTAGAAAGATGTTAAGGGGATTTGTCACTATTTAAAAAAATACATGCTCCAGATTTGATTACATATTAAGGCTAATCAATGTAGTCACTTTAACGTATACCATTTTTCATATTAAAATATTTCATTCTCAATTAAGAAATCTGGTGTGATATAAGGCACCATCAAGGGCAGTAAATTCTTACACCTAACGACTCTGGGGAATTCTCAACAAGGCTGGTAGCCAGAAAATTGCCCTCAAGAGCAGAACCGGCTGGGGTGTGCCCAATTCCATTTATCTGGATAAGTGGAAACGGCCAGTCCTCAACAAGACTGATTTTCTAGAGTTTTGCTCCCTTACAGAAATGGGAGTTTTCTCCTAAGGGGACAGAAACAATTCATTACAGAACTAAACTCTTTCAAGTTTTCTGTGGCTCCCGTAACCAAGCACCATGCGTTTGCTGGCTTAAAACAACACAAGTTTATTATCTCAGAGTCTGGAGGTCAAGATTCTGACGTGGGGCCCACCGGGCTCACATTAAGGTGTTGGCAAGATCGCTTTCCTTCTGGAGGACTCAGGGGAGAATTTATTTCCTCGCCTCTTCCAGCTCGCAGAGGCCGCCCTCATGCCTTGGCTCACGGCTTCCTTTCCCATCGCCGCACTGTGCTTCCATCTCTCCCTCTTTCCTGTTTTCCTCACCTTTGTTCTTTTCATTGCTCTTCCTTCCCTTCAGCGCGATCTCAGCTCCAAGCACACTGACACGTTTTTGTTGAGTGAGTAACCATCACCACTACCAGACCAAACCCAACACGTCTCATCATTTTCATCATTCTCTGGCCCAGTCATCAACACTGCGCAGCCTTTTTGAATTTAGGATGGTTTGACTCCCCCGTTGGTCGTGGCAGGACCAGCCTCCGGCGTCATTGTGAATTTTTTGGTACAGTTTGTTTAGGTCAGGCACAGGGTAAACAGGTGACAAGGAAGTGGCTAAGGGTGGAGAGCAGGAACCGAATTGTAGCTAGGAACCAAAGTGCGGCTAGGAACTGTTCCCTGGTGGGAACGTACACGGCAAAAAGGCCTTAATAACCTATAGCGGCCCTAGAACTCATTACCATCTAATTAGCATACAGTGGGTGGAGCTTCGTGACGAATTCTGGGGAAGACGCATGCGCAGAAAGGGAAGCTGTTACAGCACCAACCAGTTGTGTGACCTGTTGTATAATCACAACCTGTCAATCACCCCAAGGCAGGAAATGACAACCAATCCTGTCAGAGGAAAGGCGGGACAAGCTAATGAGCTTATAAAAGGAAGCTGTGCTCAGCCTCCAGAGTCTTTCTCCACTCCTGCGGACTGACCGGTTCCACTGTCTCTGGAATGTATTTTCTCTTCGTGTGGCTTCCTTTCTCACCTTCACTCTTTCTTTTATCTGATAAACTATAAAATTGCTCTGTCTGTGATCACTCCTCATTGGCTTGACTTGATACCAGTACTCATTCTTGACCCTGGGCCCCGGGGGACCAGGCAACATGCACAGAGACCAACCTAACAGTTGCAGTGATAAAACATCAGGCGACTTACGAGGCATCCAGTCCGCACTCCTCCTTGTAAGAAGGAAACGCAGAACCCCATAGCTGCTGGCCTCAGCGAAGTCACCATCAAGATACAGAGAGCACAAAAACTAAGGTCCATTCCCCTGAAACATACTCTGATATTCTTTCCACCACCTGACAGTTATTTTTCCTCTGCCCTGACTTTTTCCTGTCTCATCTATTCCTGTTCCCCTCTCTCCTCTATATGAGCAGCGAGACCCCACAGCCAGGATCTTGGCCCAGTCCCAACGCCATTGTCTTATACAACCCAGAAAAAACTTTCTCAGGGAAGAGGGAGCCCATAGACCCTCTAGCCAGAAAATACCTGATCAAGATATACCAATAGGATGCAAAAAAAAATCAGGCAAGACATAACCAAAATATATTAATAAGAAATAAAGCAGCCAACCAAGAAACAAAAACACAGTTTAAGAAAAAAAAGCCCCTGTACTTCTATTGCTGATTGGAGTAGAAATTGGCACAGCTCTTCGGAAAAGCGTTTCTGCTGTGCGCTTTGCAAACTGTGAAAATGTTCATAAGCAAAAATCCTAGAAGCGTCAAGACACCCATCCTCATAACTGTGGGCACCTCAGTCTATGTCCTGGACAGCCTTGACATCACAGACATGCAAAGCCACCTCCCAGTGATGTCATTGTGGGCTGGGGTGTGCACAGCTGGAAGGGGAGAGATGCATCCAAGCCTCCGCCTGGAGGAAGGTTAAAACTTAGGACAGGTGCTGGCTCACCTGCACTGCAATACATTACAGGAAATTATAATTAAGAGACAAGAAGTATCTGCCACTCTCACCCTACAACTGCTAGTCAGTGAGACCAGTGGGGACACAGATATGGAGCAGGGTTACTAGAAAGAAACTGCATTTATGGATGGACATCCACAAAATAGTTTTAACTTGTCTTGTTAATTCTTATATGGCACCTGTAGTCCTCTGTCATAAGCTATCCAGGAACAACTATCATGAAATAGCTACATTGAGATTCAACTGCTTTTTATTTTATGTCAATCCTTGTTTTGGGGCATTTAGCTTCTGTCCATTTCTTCACTGTTAATAAACAGAACTTGGAATGACATACAATTAAATCTTTGCACACATCAGTGATTGTTTGCTTAAACTATGTTTCCAGGCATGGGATTGCTAAGTCAAAAGATATTCATTTATTTAAAGCCTTTGCTGTATGTTACTGTATTTCCTTCCACAAATATGTATTAACAACCATAAACGTCCCATCAGAAGCCCTGAAGTGTTGTGTCCTACCCATGGTTGCCACCAATATTTAAAGTTTTCCAATGTTGTAGGGAAACATTCCCACTTTTAGTAAGAGAACAGCTTTCACTAAGACCAACAGGGCTACTGACATCAGTTCCCTACTGTTACTCTCTGCCCGGGGTCTCTGCTGTGTCGTTCTTTTATAGCTTCTCTGGCAACACCACACGCTCCAATCCCCATAGAATCCCTTGAGTGACATCTTCATGACCTTTTGCTCTTCCCAGCTTCTGCACATGCTGTTCCCTCTGCAAGGCATATTCTTATCCACCCTTTGCTACTTACTCTTCTGCTAGTCAAGCTTCTTGATAAAATTTGGTCTGCTTTCTCATCTGGGCTGTTCAATTTTAAGTGTCAACTCGGCCAGGCCGTGTTGCCCCATTGTTTGGTCAAATACCAGTCTGGATGTCGCTGTGACTGTATTTTGTGGATGTGATTAACATTCACAATCAATACTTTGACAACAACAGATTGTCCTCCATGGTGTGGGTGGGTGTCCTTGTCCACTTGAGCTGCTATAACAAAAATACCATAGTCTGGGTGGCATAAACAACAGACATTATACATTGCTCACAGCTCTGGAGGCTGGAAGTCCGAGATCCCGGCGTGGCAGAGTCTGTGTCTGGTGGGGACTCACTTCCTGGTTCATAGACGGCGCCTTCTCGCTGTGTCCTCACGTGGTGGAAGGGGCGAGGGAGCTCTCTGGGGTCCCTTTTATAAGGACACTGATCCCATCCATGAAACTCCACCCTCAGGACCTCGTCACCTCCCAAAGCCCCCACCTGCTCACACCATCCCCTTGCGGGTGAGGATTTCAGCACAGGAACTGTGCGGGGGACGCACACATTCCGTCCATAGCAGTGGACCTCATGCAATCAGTTGAAGGCCTTAAAAGCAAAAACTGAAGGTTCCTGGAATTTTCTCTCTGGCAGAATTCCTGCCTGAATTGTTAGATTTTGGACTCAAGACTCCATCATCAACACTTACCTGAATCTCCAGTCCGTTGGCTTGCCTTACAGATTTCCAAATTGCCAGCCTCTATAACATGAGAGGCAATTCCTTAAATCAATCCCTCTCTTTCTCTCTCTCCCCATAAGAGTGTGTGTGTGTGTGTGTGTGTGTGTGTGTGTGTGTGTGTGTGTGTACACATATATTCTGTCTCTCTGGTTATCCTTGACTAATATATCCCATAAACTGTAAGCTTTCCCTAACCCCAGCATGTAACTTAAGCATTACAAGGAAAGCAAAGGACAAGAAAATTTCCCAACTTTACCATTTTTGGTTTGTCTCAGACCAGCTCACATTGCAGAACACAGAGCCAGAGAGCCATTCTAGGGTAATTTAATCGCCTGTTCGGATGGTATTTTTGAAAGAAACCAGTCCTTGCTGTCATGGGCAAGTAGGATATGCTCTGAACAGTTAGTAAATATGCAGTGACTAATGCTCAGAGTGCATGATGTGTCCACAGTTTCAAATACTTCTTAAAATTGTATCACAGGTTCCATGAGCGCTGCAGAGTTCCCTGGCCATTTCAGCTGTGCATGAGAGAATTTGCCCGTGTGCACGGATGAGTAGCAGGGAGACTTTCTACTGTTACCACGGGAGACACGTGTGCAAATGTGTCTGGGGGCCTGTTACAAACCAACTTACAGAATTGTCAGCATGTTTGCAGAGCAATTATCTTTCTTCCCATAAAACAAACACGTCCTTACATTATTGATACATGCAGGAGAGCTATGAAAAAATGTTTCCCGGACCTAACAGAAAAATACCTCATCATGGATGAGTAACAATTTATCTTTAAAACCCCTTTATAGTGACCAGATCAGTTTTACTTTGTAGCTTGTGGTAACTCATGAAATCTCATCTTCACAAGGAAAAGTCCCCAGGGGAAGGAAAAAAAAGAAAAAAGCCTCTTTCATTTTTTTTTGACTGTCTTAGGATCTTTAACATAATGTAGATATCTTAAACCTCAATGCACCAGGCAATATGTTGAATTTTAGCCAACTTAGAATGATGGAAAGTTCTTTAAATATTTTTAAAATTGATTGAATTATGGAATGTTGGAGATTTCATAGACCATTGAGAAGACAGAATCCCATCTTGGAAATTGGAGCATCTTTACCTAAAATATATATTTAGAAAAGTTTTGAACTAGCATCTACATCAATTAGCTCACCCTATTCAAGTCCCTGAATAGCAAAAATAAATGAACGTTGATTAGTGCCAACAGCCTTTAATCACGTTTTTAAATATAGCTTTTATTTTTCTGCTGATGTCATGTGATGCTTGAGTGTCCTTTCGAGTTCTTGTGCTTTAATTTTTTTGAAAACTGATTCACCTTTCCCCATTTATGCCCTTTATGCTGAAAACTGCAGGTGGCATGAGATGGACAAAATATTCCAAGGCCTCATGTCTGGTAGAACGAGCTTTGAGTGGAGAAGAGGCCTCTGAGAATGGAACGACAAGAGTAAATTTTTAGTACCAACTTCACCACCAAACAGTCGTGTTGCTATACATAAGCTAACATACGTCTCTGAAACACAGTTTCCTCATTCCGTAATGTGCATGCATTTTATCTGTCTTGAAATTTAGAGATTAAAATGAGGTAATGATTAAGTCCTTTGTAAACTGAAAAACGCTTTACAGTTGTAAACTCACAAGTTAATCACATTACTCAGGGGAATTTCAAAATACCTTTTTCTTTATCTGTTTTCAGTAACTCCTAAGATTGCCATGCACGCAGTTAGTATTGCTATAACAAAAATTCATATTTGAATATTATGGAGTAACCCTCATGTCTGTTTTTTAATTTTTTTGTTGTTTGTTTTGAGGGAAGCATTAACATTGAATTTGAATTTTGGTAAATATTAAATGCTACAAATATTATTTGGAAATTCACAATTATTATCACAAGTTTAAGATCATTTTTTAAATGGTAGCACATCACAGTTGCTATATTTCATAAAGAATGAATGGAAGTATGTGTGTGGAATTTTGAGCAGACACCATTAACTGGATTTTAGTACTCTTTCCACATATATAGGAAACCAAGGAAATCCTCTGTAGGACATATATAGAAACAAACAGGAGCTAACATCATACTGAATGGTGCAAGGCTGGGTGCTTTCCCCCTTATCTCAGGAATAAGACAAAGATTTCTGTTTTCATCACTTGTGTTAAGCATTGAACTAGAGGTTCTAGCCAAGGCAATTAGGGAAAAAAGAGAAAAAAGAAATGAAATAAAAGGCATGCACACTGGAAAGGAAGAAGTAAAACAGTATCTGTTTGAGGATGTCATGATCTTGTATAGAGAAAATTCTAAAGATGCAACACCCATATTAAAAAAATCGATTGAATTTCTATACACTTGCAATAGAACATAAAAAGTGCAATTAAGAAAACAATTCAATTTACAGTAACATCAAAAGAACAAACTACTAAGGAATAAATTATAGAAAGAAGTATAAAACTTATACTCCAAAAACTACAAAATACTGCTCAAAGTAATTAAAGAAGACCCTCATAAGGGGAAAGGCATTTTGTATGCACGGTTTGGAAGACCTAATATTGTTAATATTGACAGAGTCATCTACAGATTCATTGCAATCTCCGTCAAAATCCCAGTCGCCTATTTCATAAATGGAAAATTGATCCTAAAATTCATATGGAACTGCAAGGGACCCTGAATAACCAAATCATTCTTGAAAACAAACACCAAAGTTGGAGGACTCACGCTGTCATTAATTGATGCATGGGTAAGGCAAATGTGATATAGCCATACAATGGGATGGTGAACCGTTCAAAAGAATGAAGCCTTGATAACACCCTACACTGTGCCTGAACCTTGAAAACATTATGCTAAGTGATAGCAGCCAGACACACCATACCACACAGTGCGTGATTCCATTTATGTGAAATGTCTAGAACGGGCAAATCGACAGAGATGGTAAACTCCGTATTTCATTTGGGGATGATAAAAATATTCCAAAATAGTTTGTGATGGTGGTTGCACAATTCTTTGTCTACTCTAAATACCATTGAATTGTGCATCTTAAATGCATGAACTAAATTCAAATGATATTTGAATTATAACTGAATAAAATTGTTACCAAAAAAAAAATTACACCCAAAAAACAGAAATAAAAACAAACATCTCTGTAAATCAGAGTTCTGTAGCTTGGGCTACTTTTATAATTGAGTCAGTTCGTTTTGTAGTGTTGACTTCCCCCCGCCTCCTCATACCCCATACTCTGTTTGCCATTGAGACATAGCCCGAATGCTGGGCCCTTTGGCTGGTCTATTTCCTTAGGATACAAGCTTGCATCAACTCCGCCTGCCTGCATGTGGAGAAAAAGTTCACGTTGGAAAGTATGGAGTGCTGATGAACACAACCAATTGATCATCAGTCTAATGCTTCTAGAGCAATTGCTAATGTGGCATACAATGTCCAGGGCTTTGGATGAGGCAAGGCAACTAAATAAACAAAGGGAAATATTCCTATTTTCAAATCCAGGATGACCTAGTCCAACAGATACGAGGTTTGCCTTTGCATTTCCTTTATAGTGTATTTTTCAGTGCAGAAATCGTAAACTTACCTATGGCCAAATCGATCCATCTTTATGGCGCCCAGGGTTTCTGTCTTGCTTTGAAAGTCATCTCCACTTCAACACTGTACTTGTAAAATGAACTCTGCTACCTTCGAGAATTTCTACTCTCAAATATAATTGTATACGAGGGAGAAAATAAGCCATAGGTAGATAAATAGAAATTTGCATCAGTGCCTGTATTTAGATACTTGTATTTAGTACATTGCATGTGTATATATATATATATGTTTGTAGTTAACATATATAGCAACAAATATAGTTTCATATGCAAGCATTTAAGTGTACATATGTGCATGCATGCACATATGTATGTACATGTGCACACATTTTTCCCTACGGTGGCCTGACCACTATCCCACAATTATTTGTTAAATGTACTCTCTCTTCCTCACTGATCTGCAATGCTCCCTTTGCCGTGTACTGAATTCCTCTCTGTGTGCCAATCTATTTATGGACTCTTTGTCCCATTAATTACTCTCTGTGTGTCTTCCTGTGCCAACCCCAAGCAGCTTTAATAAATGTAGCTTTATAATACATCTGGATATCTAGATGGGCTGGTTTTCCCTCCTTACTCTTAGAATCAGCTTTTCTAGTACTCAGAGAAATTCTGTTGGCATTTATATCAATACTGCCTTCAATTTACAAATTAATTTAGGGAGACTGACATCTTTACAATTCAGAGTCTTCCTCGCCAAGAAAAAAAATAACATGTTTTCCCACTAACTTAATTCTTACTCAATATAAGCCAATAATCTTCCAACATTTTCTCTAAATTTATATTATACATGGCTTGTTAATTTCGAGGTACTTTATTTGTATTTTGCTTATTTGTTAATTCAAATGAGCTCCTTTCCTGTCAGTTTACTCCCTAGCAGATTGTTACTCTGACGTAGGGGAGCTATTGAACACGTGTGTTAATTTCATAACCAACCATGTTATTTTACCGACTTAACATGTCTACTCTTATTTTCCGGTTGATTCTCTTAGGGTTTACTTACAAAACTAACCCCTTCCTGAAAATAATAACTCTATTTCCTCATGTATATTTGGCACAGTATATACTCTATTTCATTTCTTTCTCCTGTGCCTTGCTTTGGACTGTAATTCTAGGATAATATTAAGCATTCATGTTCTGGGTCACTATGAAAGCAAATAAAGAAAACGTGGTCTCTTAAAGTCTCAAGGAGGAAAAGATAACAGGGGGAGATGAAACAACAGGCAAACTAGGGAGAAAGGGAAGAATGGCGGTTGTTGGCTCTGGAAAAGAAAGAATTTTGACACTCCACTGTTTTTTGAAGCTCTTACCAGAG
Source organism: Indri indri (assembly GCA_004363605.1). NCBI lineage: Eukaryota > Metazoa > Chordata > Mammalia > Primates > Indriidae > Indri > Indri indri. The sequence continues at coordinate 10,091 of RJWJ010017131.1, forward strand.
GACCACCAGCCAGAGATAACCCAACTCCTCCCGCTCAGGGCTGTGCCTGCAGCTGGTGAACCACGGTAGGACAGCACTTGGTAGGCTGTCCTGGGGTCTAGACTGATTTGTGGTGGTGTATCCTCGCCCCAGAACAAAATTGCATACCGTAATCACTCAGTTGTTCCTTATCTTTCTCCAATGCAGAATTACTCATGTGCGCTTTGCAATTAAGTATCCACTGGGCAGTCCTTTCAAACTGTGCAAACATCCTCTTCCTCATCCAACTTCCTCTTCATTTATTTTAAATATTTTTTTATTTCAGAATATTACAGGGGTACAAGCCATAATGTTAGTTTTTCACTGTCATTTTTGCCACGTTTATTCTATTCTGCTTCGTGGTCTCTCTGGTGGTTTTACTTTCCTTCCCTGCATTCCGCTCCTTCAGTGTGATTCTCTGAGGATCTCTCTTACCAGCTGCAGGGTCTGGGGAAGGTCGGTTGCCTTTTCTGCATCCCCTTATCCAAGAACAAAGAGGCGTAGGTTGTCTCCATCATTCTTTTTCTTTTTTTGATCCAGGTTTCATGTTCAATATGCAGACAAGACTCATTGTGATTGGATTTGTTGCAATTTTCTGATAATATTGCTATGGTTTGAATGTGTGCCCCCAAGATCCACATATTGGAGACTTACTCCCCAATGCAACGTTGTTGAGAGGTGGGGCCTCGGGAGAGGTGTGTGGATTGTGAGGGCCCCACCGTCATGAAGGGATCAATGCCAATTATAAAAGGGCTTGGGCTGGGAGTTCAATCTCTTGTCGTCTTACCCTCCTGCCTTCCACCATGGGATGATATGACATAAAGGCTCTCTCCAGATGTGGGCCCCTCAGTCTTAGACTTACCAGCCTCTAGGACTACAACGAATAAATCGTCGTTTTTATAAATTGCCCAGTCTACACAGACTAAGACAATTATTGAAAATGCAAGTGATTTTCCCCACTGGCTTTCATTATTTCACTTGTTTATGGTTGAATTAAAGGAAGCAGAGTGGATAAGCATGTCTTTACCCAAATTTCATTGGCCAGAAATGTCAATAAATGCCAGTTGAATCAGTGCACAAACAAACTCATTTCGAATAAACCCAAGTGCTCATTAAAAATAGCATTATCAGAAGCGTAGCTTCCCAGCACAAGCCACAATGCTGGTAGCTTGCGCCCACTTGTTTATTGGAATGAAACAAACGGTTGAGTGATAAGAGAGATAACTCAAATGACCTTGTCAATTTTCTTGCCAATGCAATTTCCAACGAATGTTTTCTTGAAACCAGTAGCATCTAGACAGTGTCAAATGTGTAAACATAGAGAAGGAAAAGAATGTAGACAATGACAGTGACCTTATTTACTGCATACTGTAAAATATGTTGGGGGCTAGACTCTACAAGAGGAAAAGATTAACAGACATTGTGCTCAAGCTTTCTTTGTTTTAAGTAGGTCCTTTGTGTCTCTTGATAAATATCCCGTTTCCCACACAATAAAGGCATCATATGCAGCAGGTCAATTTTACCTGTAGATCTTCCTAGTGATCAGGGAAGAACTAGAATGGTGAGACTTTCAGTACTTTTTAAACTGAATTTGAGATTCTGAGATGACAGGCAATGCCAATCAGTTAGTCATCAGCGTTTAAGGGGTAAGAGGACCTTGTCCAAAGGTCAAGATTAAGTGAAGAAGGATGATGTCATGGACCGAACATCTGTGTCCCTCCAAAATTCATATGCTGTAGCTTTTATCCCCACTGTGTTGGTATTTGGGAGGTAATTAGTGTGTGAAGGAGAGGGTGGAGCCCTCATAAATGGGACCCCTTATAAAAGGGACCCCAGAGAGCTCCCTTGCCCTCCCACCATGTGAGGACACAGTGAGAACGTGCCGTCTATGAACCCGGAAGTGAGTCCCCACCAGACACAGCCTCTGCCACGCTGGGATCTTGAAACCCCAGCCTCCAGAACTGTGAGAAATAAATTTCTGCTGTTTAAGCTGTCCAGTATTCTGTTGATGGAGCCCTAGCGGACTAAGATCAGAAACAGGGAGGAGAAAGATGGAGACCACAGAGATCAACCCTAAGTCAATATCATATGTTTCACAGTGTTTCTACCATGACCCACTGAGAGCCCTGAGCTTCAGGTCCACAACTAGGTTAGTCTTACATTGGCAGCTCTGTCTTCAATCTAGCTGACTACAGGTCATGCCTTAAGGGTACTATTCTTATTGTTTGTGGCACGAGAGTCATTTCCTGGAAGGTTTATAATTTAATCCACGTGAATTTAGCTAAAACTTTCAAAGCAGAGTAGAAGACAGAAGAATTTCATCTGTCTTGCACAAGCCTTGCTGCCTACCATGTTGCATGCTATGTTGTCAAAACTGGGTATAAGCTGTCAGACCAGGAGCATCCTGGAGGGATACAGAGCTTGGGAGATTAAGAGAGGGAAGCCCAGTTCTCAAAATCAAGAGAAGTTCTTAGGGGTCCTGAAAAGAGTGTCACTCAATCTTTTCATGGAGGTGCAAAACCTGAATTTTGGAACTTAACGAACACACCATGGACAGACTCACTTAGAGAGACCAGAATTGTGGTGCAACTTCCTGGGACCCAAGAGACCTCTCTCATTGTTCTGTTCCTTTGTTTTCAAAAGGAGACTACTATCTAGTTTACAAGTATTTGTGAGGATTCTAACGGACAGTCTATGAAGAGCTTTTGCTACACCTCAGTGGCCCAGGAAGTAGTGGCACCTTCTCCTCTAGAGTCCTTTGACTGGTTTCTGGAATGTTGCTTTGTCCTTAAACTTTTCTCACAAGTGGCATAAGGTAATTTCATAATATGAGTTGGATTTTGAAACAAAACCTTCCAACGACCAGGATCAAATGTTGTACATTTTCTGCAAACATCAGGCTTTTATAGATCATACCTCACTCAAGATCTTACCTCACTCAAAGAGGTTATTGTTAAATAATTAATGGATGCAAGAGATGTGTCAAATCATGATTGCTTAAAATGCACTGAGATAATGCACCCTGCAATGAAAACTGACTGGTAAATGAGACATATTTCCCCTGCCTTGGTATAATGTAAAATATACTGGAAAGGGTTGCAATTTTTAGAGGGATGCAGGGAACAATTCTTTATGAATGGATTTGAGTGATGCAAACAAAATCTATGGAAAATTACTGTTCTATGCTGTTAAATAGAGAATTTGATTGCTTATGTGGAAATAAAAAAAAAAACAGGCAAGAAAGGAGTAGGTTGAGGCGGATAAGTAACAGACTGAGGTTCAGAAAGATTTTGTGGAATTCAGAGATGCTATCCCAAAAATAGGATCAGCTTTGAAATCTGTGAAAAGAAAGAGCAAAACTTGAAGAAATCAACTTAGCAATATGGACAACAGTTAGATACAATTGGATACAAATGCAAAGAAAAGGGATGCATTTTTTTTAATGATGAGAGAACGTATTAAATTTCTTGAGGCTGAAGTATCCTGCAGACTGATACTATGAACTACACATAGTAGTTGGAAACTAAAGAAATAAAGACCAATGAAGAACAGTAAAATAGTGAAAACATCATAGAAAACAACCTTCCTAAGCTGAGAAAGGAATTGAGTTTAGTGACTAAGAGGGCTTGCCAAGAATTTCATGGAAAAGGAAAGAATCATATATATGCATTCAAGCAGAAAATATAAGTGACCTAAAAAGTGGAAGGAAAAAAAATAGATTATGCTTGGGGGTTTTTCCACAACAAATGCCATAAGATGATTTAAAAATAATACGGAGCCTTTAAGGAAAATGGTTGTGGGCTGTGCCTTGTAGTCATTGCTCATTTCATCTCTGAAGGTAAAGCAAAGTCAATAATACTGAAAAATGGTCAATAATTTAAACATCTACTGTCTGTAAATGCTTAAATAATTCGTATTACATCATCAACTCAATGGGCTGTTATACATCAAAAATAAAGATCGTGAAAAGCCTGTACAAATTTAGAAAATGCAATATATCATATCGAACAATAACCAAAAAGATAAAATTTTATATGAACATGATGACAATGCATAAAATATATTTGAGAAAACATTGGCGTGAACGTAGCCACGCGATTAATAGCTGCTGCTGTGGGAGGGCCACACTATGATGCTTTTCTTTCCTATTACTTATCTGATACGTCAACTTGTCTGTATTTAGCCAACATGAATTTCATACAGGAAAACTAAACTTTATTATTTAGTTTACTGATGTTTTGTTTATCAGCAGTTGAGACATATTGACTCAAATAATCTTACAAATAAAGATCACATACTTTCACGGTGTTCACAGATTAGAAAGCAACCTAGACCCGAACATCCGGCTGCTCCCAGCACAACTATGTGAACTCTGGTTCCTTCCTTCCTTCTTCCACGTCCAGCCCCTACCTGTGTCCACCCCTTTCTTCTTGGGTGACCATCTCCTACCCTTTTTCTCTTGTGGGTCCCCTTTCCCTCTACCTCGTACCTTATGCCTGCTAACTCATACATTTGTGCTTCCTTGCAGTGTTGTGTCCTACAATTCCCATGAGTACTCTTTTTTTCCTGTCATTTTCTTTCTGCATTTTTGTAGACTCATTTCTCACCCTTTAAGGTTTCCAAGTATTTTCTAGTTGAGATTTCTGGAAGGAGCCAACCCCAGCCTCTCTCACCTCTTCCCACCAGACCATATTCCTTCTTCCTCTTAGTCAGATTTCTCTCCTTGCTTCTAATTACATCTCATTCTTCCCTCCCATCTTGTGTCCTCTTGAAGTCACCGGATGGTTTTAACAAGCACATGTTTGTTAGATACATGAATTACCAAAAATAACTGTGTTAATACTCTATATTGAGTAATGTGCCTGACACTCATGTAATTACTGTAACAATCTTACCAGGCTATTATTATTATTATTATTGTGCTATACATAAAGGACACTGAGCTCAGAAAATTGGTGACATGCCCAGGATTGTTAGGTTCCTCTGTGTGGATGTCCCCTGGCTCCCAGTGTCAACAATGAGCACTGGTACCAAGTGGAGCCTATGACGGGCTTTTACAGCACAATTTTATACAAACAGTTTACCACATAAAGAAAGAATGAAAGTAGAGAAGGAAGCTACACAATGTGAAAATATGTTCCAGAGAGAGTAGAAAGGGTCAGTCTCCACAAATGGGGAAAGACCCCAAAGTCTGAGCACAGCTGCCTTTTATAAGCTCAGTAGTTTGTCCCGCCTTTCTCCTGGCAGGATTGGTTGTCGTTTCCCACCTTGTGGTGATTGACAGGTTGGTGTTAGATAACAGGTCACATGGCAGGTTACATAACAGGGTAGGTTATATAACAGTTTCCCTTTCTACGCAGAAAGTCCCCAGAATTCTTCCAGAATTCTCCAGACAGCTCCACCCCTGTTATTCTAACTAGATGGTAATGAGCTCTAGGTCAGCAAAAGGTTACCAGGAAGTTTTTACCATGTACATTCCCACTAGGGAACAGTTCCTAGCTGCAATCTGGTTCCTAGCTACAATTCGGTTCCCACTCTCCACCCTTAGCCACTTCCTTGCCACCTGTATACCCTCCGCCAGACCTACCAGGATCGCATTGTTGACGAGTGGCCCAGTCATGGCTGGAACTTGGGCTTTCAACTCACTGATCCTCCTTGCCATATGATCAAAAAGTATGCGTCAATGTGAGACACAGGCACAAGGAGACTTTTCTTAGTGTTCTGTGCACCCTGATAATACAAAATGAGCTTGCTAATGCTTTTCTTACCAAAAAAAAAATTCCAATTTGAATCTAGCTCAGAGACAGAGAGACGATAGAGCTCAACTGTGAGTCCCAGGCAGGTCTGGGAGTCATTGGCCACATACAGCCATATGAGCAGAGATTCCTCTCAGCACCTTCATGCACCTTTGTTTGTGCTCATAACATGGGAATCTGAAATATCAAGGACATATCTCCAGCTTCCCATCATTTCCTCTTCACTCTTGCCAATTCCCTGCATATCTACACATGCCCGGTAATACACATGATGGAGGAAAACCAGGGAATAGCTTGAACCCACAATAATGTGAATAAAAATCACTCCGAGTTTCTATCATGCATTCGAGACATTGTCATGATTAACTTGAGCCAAGCATGGGTGGGAATAAGCTACATGGACTGGGATCAAGACCCCCAAGTGTGGGGAACAACCCTAAGAACTAGAGATCAAACCCTGTGTGCACATATACTGTGCAGTGTAGAACAAGAGACAATTATCCAAATAATTCAAATAAAACACAAAAGTTTTTGCCAGAAGTAGCAACTTCATTATTTTTTTTTGACAGTGGCATGCTTTATCTTGAATTAAAGACAAGAAACACACCTATATGGATATGACATTTTCTTCCACAAGTGGGCTAGATCCATTGTAAAATGTTTTCTTTAATAGGAAGTGCAAGGTTCTGTAATCTCAAAGAGCAGGATGAGAAAGAATCTCGAGTTCCAATACCTTGTCTACTGCTCACAAAGGTGCAACCTTGAAGGGGCTTAATAAGCATTCAGAGTCCAGTTTTTTTCTGTAATGGAAGAATAGCGCTGCTTTTGGTCCTGCTAACCTGCCTGCCTGCAAAAAAATAAACATGGGTTCAAGGTCGTTTATAGGAATAAACCCAATGTACAAACTAGCTGTATTTAATAAACCAAAGCACAACCGTGTCGCAGCAGAGGAAGGGAGACTATGTTGCGTGTTGTGTACCTTTGCTAACCTGGGTGCACGCCCCCACCTAACTCAGATGTGTTTGTTGGTGCGAGTCCCTGGAAAACCATCGAGCATCATGCAAATGTAGGCACTATTGTTTTTCTACTTCATTTATTTCTATTTCTATTTGTTATTTTCATTCCTGAGAGTGCAACTAAGTGTATTATTTTTGTCCAGAAAGTTTACACTGAAAAACATTCAGATGCAATGAATGCCTGCCCCGAAACCTTGCCATTCTCTGGGTAGGCGGTGGGGAGAAAGATTGGTTCTGTCTAAGGAAGTTAACGATAATAATAAGTTCTACCAAAGAAAGGGAGATTCACGTAATTAGGGAGTTCTGATTAAAGCAGAGTGTTGTTGGGTGTTCCTCCCGTGCTGGCTACGTCTGTGACACCGTGGGACTGTTCATACTCCTGCCTTCTCTCTGCGCTACGGCAGCCCTCTGTGATCACAGCCCTCTCCTCCCCTCCCCACGACGCCCCCATAACAAAGCTGGTGTGTGGGGCCAGCCTGAGCACCAAAATATTAAACAGCTCCCTTCCCCTTGCATCCACTTGGGTCACAGACAAGTACAAAGCAGGCCACGCCCACCTTTACAAAGACAAAGACAAGGAACCTACAAAATTCTAACAACATCTGGAGCCCTCAAGAGAGGACAAGACCTTCCAAGGAAAACTGAGATACACAAAATGTGGTGGGAGAGCCAGGCTTCCGAGCAGCCAACAAAACAAAATCGGCTAAAAGTTCAACCGATTTTTTATAGATCGACGGTGGGCTAGCGTGTCAGTCTCAAATAGCTGCAAGCTCCTCTAAGGGAAATTTTTGGAAGACTTTGAAATGTAATGGATGTCCTAACTACCTCATCCATCTCGGTTATTTCTGCCTTTCTTGGCAGGGACCAGGCTATTTTACAGCCCTCTAAGTTATAGAGCACTGATAGCAGTGCAAACGATTTCTGTCCAAAACAATGCAAATCATGTCCGGTGGAATGCAATGGATTCTCACCACGTGAATGTCACCCATGCAATGTTTTTTGCATGTGTCCACTTGGCTAGACTATGCCACAGGAAACGAACACAAGCAGCTGCCATCTTGAAATCAATAATATTTTTGAAGAAGAGGTCCTGCATTTTCCTTTTGTACTGGTCCCTGAATAAGCTGCAGTTGACACTGGTTTCTGCTATTCTGCACACAAACGCCAGCATTCAACCCACTGGAACAGAAGTTCTCGTACCGTGGTTCAGGAAACCCAAGTGTGTCTGCAAGACCCTTGTCTGTTAGCATCAGAACCCTTTTCATAACCACCTCAGACACTGTTGCCTTTTCCTCTCTCTCATTCCCTCGTGAGTTTAACAGTCAGGTTTTCCAGAGCTGGCGTGACGTGTGATATTACAACAGATTGAACGCAGAAGCAGACAGGAGAATACAGCTGTCTTTTATCAAGCCTGCTAAAGCGATTAGCGCAGCTACGAAACGATGTGATACTACTTACTGTTTTTTAAACATAGTTATTTGCAATAAACACGTGACTTTTATGTTCACATGCAAGGGTTTATTTATTATACTATACAAATTTAATATAATAGCCACTACTCCAGATGTTACTTGGTTTTCATTTCTACTTTGATCAATATAACCCACATTAAAAATGTTCTTTGAGATCCTCAATCCTTTTTAAGAGAATAAAGCGGTCTTGAGACCACAAATCTGGAAGACGGCTGAGTTAGAGCATATTGCCTCCTACCTGATCCGTACAATAAAAGTCTGAGAAAGGTTAAAACCCTCTCTCGCTAAGCTGATCTGTATTGACTTGAGCTCCTATAGCTGAACCTCGCCATGACCTTGGGGGAGGCCTTTGCCCATGTCTGCTGTTTATACTCCATCATTTCTAAACCTTAGACACAAACGACGCGTTTTAGAGCTTTCAGAATATTTAACTGTTTCTCTTCTGTGTTCTTAGGAAAGGTGAGTAAAGATAACAATAACATATTAAGAGGTGCTAGAGGTGGAAGGAAATGTGTATATACTGAGAGAAAGGGGACAATATTTTGTGTGTGCATAAATGTGTGCACATAGAGTAGTGGCTAGACTAGTGGTCAGGTGGCTCTGGGGAGCTTTTCCTACAGCAAGGCTTCCTGTATTTTAATGTGCAAGCAATTCCCTGGGTGGTGCTGTCACAATACAACACCTGATTCACCGGGTTGAGAGTCTGCACTTTTTTAAAATTTGTGCATATTTATGCAGTACATGAGAAAATTCGTTACGTGTGTATGATGCATAAGTGGTCAAGTCACGGTATTCAGGGTGGGTCCGTCGCCCAAGTACAATACATTGTTGCTAAGTGTATTCACCCTGCTCTTCTATGAAACACTGAGTTCATTCCTTCTATCTTACTGTATGTTCGTACCCCTTAACCCATTCTCCTCATCCTCCACCTTCTCCCAATCACCCTCCCCACTCTCTGCTATCTATCTTTCCACTCTCTACCTCCATGTGTTCAAATATATTTAGCTCTCACATATGGGTGAGGAAATGCAGTATTTGTCTTTCTGTGCCTGGCTTATTTCACTTCACATAATGACCTCCAGTTCCATCCATGTTGCTGCAAATGACACAACTGTCCTCTTTTTCATGGCTGCATAGTATTCCACTGCATGTACATGTGCTGCAATGGCTTTAGCCATTCGTCCACTGATGGACACTTAGGTTGATTCCTTATCTTTGCGATTATGAATAGTGAAGCAATAAATATGTCAGTGCAGTTATCCCTTTGATATATTGATTTCTTTCCCTTTGGGTAGATGCCCAGTGGTGGGATTGCTGAATTGAATGATAGTTCTATTTTTAGATTTTTGTGAAATCTCTGCACTGTTTTCCATAGAGGTTGTACCAATTTACATTCCCACCAATGCTGCATAAGCGTTCCCTTTTCTCCGCATCCTTGCCAGCGTCTGTTATTTTTTTGTCTTTTCAATAAGAGCCATTTTGACTTGGGCATGTGAAAAAACGCCCAACGTCACTAGTCATCAGAGAGACTCTGTATTTTTAATGAGCTCTGAGATGATGCTTGAGGCTGCTGAACCCCCGAGCAGACTTTGGTGAGGCCATGAGCCCCACCATGTTGGTCTTTGGTCAGTGTGGTCTTCCCTTTGTGCTCCAGGAAAAGAAAGTAGAATGGCTAAGTACCTACTCAGTTTCTGTCATAAGTAGACACTTAGATATTGCTATATATTTACTATAAATGTTTAGTTTCAGTTTAGATGTGTTAGGTGCATTTAACTTTGAAAGGACCTCCTGTTTAAGTTGTAGATCCTTTTGTATTTTCATGTTGGTAATTTTGGGAACTAGAGTAAAATCTTATCACACTTAAAAATGTTAGAGCAGCCTCATAGGAAGTCACAAAATTTTCCATAATTTTCAACTATGTCCAGAAAATTTTTTCTCTGCAAAATCCATGTCATCTCTGTCCCAAGAACTAGGTGTCTGGTTGCCTATGATGCAAAATAAACAAGCTGAATGAATTTGAATGGCCACATGAAAAAAAATTGTTTTAATCCATTTATGTATAATTGCCTAAAACATGGCTATATTTTATAAAACATAAAAATTAAATATGGACGGTCTCCAAAGAGAGCAGTTTACATCTAAATTTGTTTAAATAAACTTTTAAATGATTTACATTTTATTTTCCTATCTAAGCACCAAAAGATTTGATTACAATTTTATCTACTTTGCTATCTTCAGTTTTATGCAATTATTGTCCCCTTGCATAGTTTATAGTTTTTTTTCCCTCTTTTTATTATTCCTTAAAGGAAAACTGCAAAGATAATACATGGATAAAGTTGAAAGATTTTACAACCAGGCAATTTTCTCAGTTTTACAACTCTTAACATTTTTACAAAATTTTGAGTCAGAAAACCAAACAGCTGAGTTTTGACAGAAGAATATTAAATCCTATAGTAGGTGCTGACTATTTCTGATTACTAGTTTGGAGGATACATAGAAACACACACATTCACACCACTTATTTATGGTAGATGAATTGTTTCTGACATGCTGCCCCACCAAAGATTTCTATACTTCCTGGACATATATATAACATGGAAACTGCATGGCTTACAATGGCAGGACAGAATGTACTATCTCTGCATTTGTATGAGGTTATTATGGAACCTGTTCTAAATCCAAAGGGAGGAGAAATCATATCACGTGGGATCTTTCAGTAGCGGCTAACTCTGGCACCAATATACATATCCCATGAAGGTACTGTTTCTTGAGCAAAGGCTGAACATGTACAGAAATTCAATCTCATGGGAGAAAATGTGCTGGTCTTGAAAAGGCAAAATGTGGCTCTCATCTTGTGAGATATGTAGATAAATATATGGGAAAATATTATTTAGAAGTCTGTAGAATGAATAGACAATGTACAGAATGAGAGAAAATGTTTTCATGCTGTACATCCAATAAAGGGCTGATAACTAGAATCTATAAAGAACTCAAGCAAGTCAGCAAGAAAAATCAAACAACCCCATTAAAAAGTGGGCAAAAGACATGAACAGGAACTTTTCAAAAGAAGAAATGAAAAAACATATGAAAAAATCCTCGATATATCTAATTATCAGGGAAATGCAAATCAAAATGACAATGAGATATCACTTAACTCCAGTGAGAATGGCTTTTATCAAAAATCCCAAAACAACAAATGTTGGCACGGATGTGGAGAAATAGGAACACTCATACACTATTGGCGGGACTGCAAACTAGTACAACCTCTATGGAAAGTAGTATGAAAATACCTCAAAGAACTAAAAGTAGAACTACCATTTGATCTAGCAATCCCCCTACTGGGTATTTACCCAAAGGAAAAAAAAAAGACATTCTATAAAAAAGACACCTGCACTCGAATGTTTATAGCAGCACAACTGACAATTGCAAAGATGTGGAAACAACCCAAGTGCCCATCAATCCATGAGTAGATTAATAAAATGTGGTATATGTATACCATGGAGTTCTACTCAGCCACAAAAACAATGGTGATCTAGCACCTCTTGTGTTATCCTGGATGGAGCTGGAGCTCATTTTTGTAAGTGAAGTATCACAAGAATGGAAAAACAATACCACAGGTAGTCACCATCAGATTGGTATTAATTGATCAACACTCATGTGCACATATGGAAGTAAAATTCGTTGGGGATTGGGCAGGTGGGAGGGGATGAAGAGGAGGGGTAAATTCACACCTAACCAGTATGGTGCTCACTGTCTGAGCGATGGGCACCTTTGCAGCTCTGACTTGGGTGGTACAAAGGCAAATTATGTGACCAAAATGTTTGCACCCATAATATGCTGAAATTTTTAAGAAGTCTGTATGACTGGAGCAGACCCATTTTCCCTTCCGGTAGAAATGCTTTCTCTATCCGAAGACTCTAGGGTGGCAATATTGGGAAAGGAAAGTGTTTTAGAGAATGCTTGTAGAAAAGCAAATATTGAAATCATTTAATAAGAATAAACTCAAGGAGACGGAGGGAAGATTGAACTTACGTGAAAGTCTTTGACAATCGAGGAATGAAACGTATCCAGCTAAAATCGAGTTTCATTATGTGGCAAGCATGACAAAGAAAAAATACTACTTCTCTGCTACTATCAATATCCCAAAGAGGAGGGTTTTTTCCTTTATTTCTTGATAATACCTCATGCTGACAGAGTGGAAAGGGAGCAAATGTTGTTGTGACAAGGAATTAAAGACAGCTCAGATCATTCCGTCTCCTACGAAGAAAATAAATAGGAACGGGGAGAAAAATAAGAAGGAAATGATGCTGTTTTTAAGGACTCAGGAAAATGCGCCAACATAGAAAAACACTGAAGTTCCAACCTTTGCCTGGATTTTTGTGGGGGGGCAGGCAGGACAGCACAGTAAATTTCATTCTCTTCAAACCCTAGGAATTCACTAGTAGATGAGCATAGCTTGCGTAGTATAGGTGTGCTTTTAACTAACATGGGCAGCCATCACTCTCACGCAATATGTTCCTAGAAATTAATACTGAAGCTGGGGATGAGAACATCACACAATGACTTACACGCTAAAAAGAGAACTTTAGTTCTGCAATACAAAATGAATATTAAAATATTCCTTTTAGAAAAATAGGCAGGACATGGTGGCTCACGCCTGTAAGCTCAGCACTTTGGGAGGCTGAAGAGGGAGAATCGCTTGAGGCCAGCAGTTAGAGACCAGCCTGAGCAAGATAGCAAGACCCACGTCTCTATAAAAAACAAAAATTAGCCAGCAGTCCTGGCATGCACCTGTAGTCCCAGCTACTCAGGAGGCTGAGGCAGGAGGATCACTTGAGCCCAGGAGTTTGAGGTTGCAGTGAGCTGTGATGAGGCTACTGCACTGTATTCCTGGCAACAGAGCAAGACCCTGTCTTAAAAAAAAAAAGAAAAACAGGAAAAAAGGAAAAAAAAAATCATGGATGGCATTATTCCACCATTTCGTACTTGCTGTTTATTTTTGTTCTTTTCTCTTCAAAATGCCACACACCATCTGTGGGCTTAAGCCCGACCAAGTAAAGATTCTATGTTTTCCCTCTCACTGAAGGATTTTTCATGTTTGTCCTCATCTCACTCACTTCTTGAAACATATTTCGTATTATAGGAGCAGCACATTTGTTGTTCCATTGTCTACCCTTTAAAAAATAAAATTGTACAGGCAGAATTAGTATGATATTCATATAACCTTCTTATCATCACCGTACAAAGATGAAGTGTCCGTCGTAAAGCTACCGTTGACTGACAGACGACATTGCTCAACAGGAGCTTGTGCTTGTACATGGTCCCACGATGCAGGAAAGCACAGCTTTGCATGTTCACATGTAAGTGTAGATATCAAATTTATTAGTATATAAACACGCATAAATACATATTACATATGTGGGTGTGTAAATCCATACATGTGTAAAATGTATATATGTTTTAAATTCTTTTCAGATTAAGCAGCAAAATGTCAATATTCTGGTTACCAGTAGTGTGAAGGGCTATATTTTTTCATACTTAATTGAGAGTCTCTCTCTGATATCCAGCCAAATTCCCAATGAGTCTTTCCGACTTTGCGGCAAGTGATGGCTCCTGAACAAATCTCTGTAGCCAGGAAGTATAATCCCCTGGTTGACCAAGAGCTAGGTTTTGAATCTGAGTTGGACTCAACTCTACCAGAATTGATCGCTGAACACCAGGAAACATTGGTCTTCCCAGAGGGAAACAGTTATAGTTATCGAAAGAAAAGTCAATGAGTAGATTGCACGAACCAAAGAGAGGGTCTCCCTCAGACATAACAAGGCCATGTTAGAGAGAGGACCAGGACCCCAAACCACTGACTTGACATCTGGCACTGTTTTTCTCTTGGACCATGCGACTTGCACAACACATGCTTTGTTTGGTTTTGGTCAAGCATGATGAATTCCATCAGACCACATAGACAGCTTAGGGACGACTTTGCTACACAAGTCTTTGCTTCTTCTAACTAAAAGGATCATATGACCACAAAAAAAAAAAAAAAATGTGAAGGAGATAGTAAATTCCCACGTCAGAGAACTGGGAATGTGTTCTGCATGCAACCTGCAGCAACAGGTGGGAAGAAGGCTGAAGACCACTGAACGTTCAAGAGCCCCATGAACAAAAGAACGACAGCAAGAAATGGAGTGATGTAGCTTGTGCACAGGAAGGAAGATGGGTTTCAACCCACCGAGAGCTTGGGAGCGCAGCTCAAGGCCAGATGGTGGACAAAATGACACCCGGCCTTCTGAGATTGTCTCTGAGAGCACTGTCTTGACAAGTTGTGTTATGGAAGCTTTAATCCTCTGCTTGGACAAAGAAACTGCTCCAAAACCAACTGTGGCTGACGTGGTATTGTTTGTTTCTTTCAGAGGGGCTTCCACTATTCCCCTTCCCCCAAAAAGTCAATTTATAAAGGAAAATATAGGGTCAGATAATGGAGCAGCTTCAATTCTCTCAAACACATTGTCTACGTGACCAATTAGAAGTGTCTTGGCCTGCGGTCCATTTCCCGGCCGATCATACCACATATAACTCCAAATGCACGAAGCGATATTTACCTTCTTTTACAGTCTATGGTGCAGGAGAGAGACGCTCTTACCAGGCCGAGTTTGGGCATTGTTATATCCTGCAGGTTGACCACCATCCACACCCACCTAATCTCTATTCTCAATAACCACCTTTCCTGGAAACATACACAGACAGATGTGTAAGCCATTATGCACACAAACCCAGAGGCATGATTTACACACTGCAAATGCAAAATTGCAATTATGCTTATCAGAGACCAAATCCCAATGGGAAGATAAGCAATAAAAGCTGTCACTTTTCAGAAATCTTTTTCAAATATTAAACACAAGAAAAGAGGGAAAATATAGGGGAAGTGGCAGATGCCACAAAAGGAGGAAAAACAAACAAAGAAAAATAAGAGGAAAGCCCGTGTGTAAAACATATTAGTAATTCTTACAGGCAAGAGGATCACAGGAGGTGTGGAATAGGTTGTTATCTCTACGTAGAAGAAGACCCACCTAATGTACTCATACCATCAGATACCATCATTTGCCCCAGCGTTTTGTGATGCAACCATGAAAAGTTTTACAACAAATGGCTTAAAATAACAATAGAAAGGTTTCCATGCCTCTGCAACAAGAAAACAAAACAAACAAAAAACCCTTAAAGAACCCTTAAAGAACATTAAGTTTTGTAAGCATCTCCTTTTCCAACTATCAGGTTTTTTTTTTTTTTTTTTTGAGACAGAGTCTCACTCTCTTGCCTGGGGCGAGTGCCATGGCATCAGCCTAGCTCACAGCAACCTCAAACTCCTGGGCTCGAGCAATCGTACTGTCTCAGCCTCCCAAGTAGCTGGGACTGCAGGCATGTACCACCACGCCCGGCTAATTTTTATATATATATTTTTAGCTGTCCAATTAATTTCTTTCTATTTTTGGTAGAGACGGGGTCTCGCTCTTGCTCAAGTTGGTCTCGAACTCCTGAGCTCAGGACGATCCACCCCAGAGTGCCAGGATTACAGGCGTGAGCCACCGCGCCCAGCCCAACTGTCAGGTTTAAATGAACTAGAACATAAAAAAATATAATAGGCAGGAGAAAATAATTCTGTGGGATGTTTTCAAGGATTCATTCCATCGATTGATTGATCAATGACAGAGCAAGCTGCAAATCTACTCTTTTATTGCTCCATTGATAAGGCATTTTATCTAATGCCCAGTATTAGAATTGCGAGCCAAATGATTATATGAATGACTCAGAAGCATAGTTTCTTAGTAGTAAAGATGCAATCACTTCATTAAAGAAAACAGTTGGTCAGAGAGCAGAGTCACCTGGTTTCTCTCCAATAAATTATCCATGAGATCAGGTAGATACATGCAGATATTTTTCCCCAAGTATCCATCTCAGTAGTCCAGGACATCCTTGGAGGATGTACAATACCTAAATCTACCCAAAGAGGTAGCCTGAGATCCTGCTGTAGAATTAGATGAAGTATTTGATGCTCACTTTTCCAATTTGCGAAGCAGAAGTAATTTTTCTTGTAAAAATTAAATGTGTGTTCTGTGTGAGGTAGATTATACATCGTATGCAATCCATTAATATAGGCCTGGTGTGAGTATTGCTCAGACACACCGCTTGTGGGCGCCAAGAGTGGAAACAGGCATTGAATTTAGCCAGGGCTTTGGATTTTACACGCTAAGTGAAAGCAAAGAGACACAAGCCAACATTTACCCCACAAAATAATTTCTGCTAAAATCCCAATGATTAAATAATTTTTTTTTTCTAGAAACACATTATTTGTATTTTAGGAGAAACCCTGGCTATAGCAAGTTAATTCAAGATATTGAAATGAAGTTTATTCAACTAATCTTCCATTCAGTAAATATATATCGAGGACATCACTGGGACCAACAGTGGTAATAGACTCTGAAGATGAAAAGGAAAAAAGAAAAATAAATATGACTCTTCAAAGAATTTTCCATTGTTCTGAGACTGAAGATTAGGCGTTAAGTTCCTCTAGTTTAATCAGCAACAAAATTCTACAGCATACCTGGTAATGGTGAGGCCAGAACTGGCCAGGGTGCAACCTTAATCCAAGAGCCATTCTAGTTTATAAAATGAACAATATTCTAATAGAAAAAAAAACTTTTTATTCCCACGTCTGTAGAAACTATCAAACAAGGATATTTTGCAGATTCTCCCAGATTTTGCTCTGAATCACCTTGACAATATCCCACTGACATTCACGGACTTTTCCACATTGCCATCACTTTGGACTACATCCTCTTAACGACGAAACTTCTACAAGATTGTGTTTCTTCATGATCAGTCCACGTCTACTCTCATCTAACCTCTCAGATGGAGCATTTCATGAATGATGTATAAATGCCTCAGATTAGTTCCATGGGTATCGTGGTTTGCTTAAGAAGGAGACAATAAGTAATTCATATTTTATGCCTGGAAGAAAGCAGAGTCCTACCCTCTATAAGTTTACATTAAAAACAAGCACATGAGATACATTTGGTAATTGAAAAAAAAACGCTTGATAGGATATATTTAGGGACATTGTAACTCTAAACCACTAGAAAAGACAGATTTCAGTCAAACATTGAACATGTCCTTATTTCCTTCTATTCTAGAGTCCCACCAACTAAATAGATTCCATTATTTAATTTTAATAATAAATAAAACTAACCAAGCACTGCCATTACAAATCAGCTGTCCACTAACTGGGATATTTTTATTTATTTATTTTTATAGAGATGGGGTCTTGCTATGTTGCCCAGTCTAGTCTCAACCTGCCCTCCAGCAATCCTCCCACCTCAGCCTCCCAAAGCAGCTGAGATTACAGGTGTGAGCCACTGTGCATGGCCCACTAACTGGAATCACATGTTCATGAGAGCGTTTCATGTAGGGTTTAAGAGAAATTCACAATTTATTCACATTCTGTGTCACTAAAAATTAGAAAGGTAAATTACTTTGTTGGGAGATCTCAAGGTACCCCCAGAGGCTTCTAGCTGCTGTTTTACAGGCTCATTTTGTTCTGTTAATGACTCAAGTCCACAATACAATGCACTTCTGAATATATTAGAATGACAGTTTGGGATTTTGCTGTTGTAACAAGTTGCTTTTGAATACTTTTCTTTCATTAAAATGGAAAGAAAGGAAACCTTTGGGAAACAAAACAATTTAACAATGATTACAGAAGAGGGATGTTAAATCTTTATTTTTTTAATTTTATTTCAGAATATTAAGGGGGTGAAAATGTTTAGGTTATGTATATTGCCTTTGCCTCGGCTTCCATGACGCACAGTGTTCCAAAACACCTTCTGGATTTTGCAGCCGTTGGAAATCAGAGACTAGATTTAAAGGTTGTCAGTCCATCCAAAGTTCTGCCACCCTGTCAGGAGTTTTCTGCAGCTGTTTTCTCCTTTAACACTAGCTTGGTCTATAACATCCTCGGAACCATGATCTCTTTCTCTCTCTCTTTTTGTCTCTTTCTCTACTTTCTTGGAGAATACGGCTATGTAAACACAGTAAAAACATTTGCATCACTAGATGTTAAAACACTCCTTTTACAACTTAACCCACTGCGTCAATTGCACCACCAAGATTGCAGAGATTGAATCATAACTCCCGGGAGCCTTGACAGTCTAGAACTTAATGAAGGAGAAGGGTCTGCCGCGATATGCATTTTTTATGTTGCTTCCAGCTGAAACAGCTCATAGCGGATCCATCTGGCAGTTCATTAAAAGAAAAAACAAAACAAAACAAAACAAAAACAAAGACAAGCAAGGAATAGTACAGCAGCAAAGGGAGTTATGTAATTCTGTGGGTTATTTTTAGAATCATTTCCATGGTGTGAAAAAATAGGGGAGGTAAGAATTAAATTAACAGCATGCATGTAGCTTCCTGGGAGCACGGTGAGCTTTCTGATCAGTGAGATGTGCTCCTACCATCCCTGAATCTGTAAGAAGAAGCCTTCCAGATCACCCTTGCTGGAACATTGCGTGTCAACAATGCGTAGAAAACACCCTGTTGTTTTCACCTCTTTATTTTGAAGGTTGGGGCCGGAAGAGGGGAGCTGATTGACTCCACCAGTAATTGCCAGGAGGCTTTCTCTTCTGCACTCAAGGGCTCTTAGGAGCTGCCTCTTCTTGCTTTTATATGCTGGACAAATGTTGTTCCACTTTTGACAGTTTCCCCGCTATCTTGTTTACCCACGCTTCTCAAGAAGAGGTAGGACCTGGACACACCAGTACGGGTGCACACTTCGCTCTGTCCTCGTGCGTCCTGGTGGTTGTTTCCTGAAAACCTGCTTTCTGTCACATCAAGCCTGATTCCTCTCCCAGACGGGAGGCACGTGCCCATCCACATAAAAGCTATTCCATAGCCGCCACCGTTCCTTCTAGGGTGTCCTGGAAAAAGACACAACTGAACGCCACGCTCCGTGTTTCGCAACAATTATGGGAACATTAACTCCACAGCTGGAGGTGGAAATGTGCATATTACCAAAAAAAAAGCAGGTATTTTGATAAAGATGCAGAAGATGAACAGCAAGAGGCATCTCGTAACAGGTGCACAGGGCACAGGCTGACTCCGCAGGTACTTTTCCTGGCCAAGTGCTTGCCTTCTCTGATCCAGGGGACAGAAGCCATGTGCTCAGCAGGGTTGGGGGACTAAGGAGACCCAGAAAAGTTTTTTTTTTTTTTTTTTCCTTTCTCTGGCTTTTCTGCAGACTTTTGGGCTTGGAGGTGTTGACAGGATGAAGCCAGTACCACCTGCAGACGTCTGTACCAGAGGGGCCCAAAGAACGTCGAGTGGCTTTAAAACTGTCCTGATGCACTTCTGCAAAAGAAAGTTGCATGCTTTTACCACTACTACCCTTCGGAGAACTTTTGCCGGAAGGGGATTTTGAGTAGAAAGTTAATAAAATGTGCCTCCCGTGCTACCACCCTAAGTTTTACAAAACGGAACAATGTGTACCAGAAAGTTTCTCCACATCCCTGCGTCGCAGAGGTGAGGAAGGCTTGGTGTTTTAAATCCACTTTCCTATCCTGTGTTCTGCTCTGCTATTTTTTCCTTTTCTAAGTCAGGCGCTGATTCCTGGGGCCTGGGTGAAGGTGCCTCCTCTGACACAATCTGCTCCTAAAAGAGGTCTCTAAATCTGGGCTGGAGACATCTCCTATCTCAGGCCCCCTCATAATTCTTCCAGTTCTCCACGTCATTTTAACGGCACGTGCTTTTCTTGGGAGTTTCCAGAGCCCACCTTCGGAATTTTTAAACTCTTTGCAGGTTGTCTAAAAGACGTCATCATTTTCCAGCGTCAGGAAGAGTTAAGAACCGGGTGTCCAAGGTCACTCTCTAAGCCACTGCTGCATCTTCCAGGTTTTAAACACCCACTGCGTGCCACGTGAGGCCATTGTCCTCACTGGGGATGGCTTTCGTCCTGTGGGCCCTGACTGTCTTCACATGGTCCATCCCAGGAGCTGGTGTGTCCTACAACTGAACAACTTCTCACGAGCATTGGCGGGGTTCGATGTCGAAACGCGCACAGTGTGGTTAAGTGCCTCACACAGCCCTGCTTGCCGCTGGCAGGGCGAGAGCTGGCTCTGTGTGAAGGAGCTGGAACCCTCTTTCTCCCCCTCCCCAGTGAGGTCGGGAATAACAGACCACTGCCCCGCCTGCCATAGGCGGGATTAGGCTGTCTACTGCCAGATTTATACATTGAGCTTCTAACTCCCAGCACCGCAGAATGGGATTTATTTGGAGACAGTCACTGAAGATGTAATCAAGTTGAGGACGTTGGGGAGGGCTTTAATCCAACGCGATTCGTGTCGTTAGGAAGAAAGGGAATTTGGACTCAGAGACACATGCACAAGGTGAGTGTCTCAGGAAGAGACACAGGGAGAAGACGGCATCTATACGCCAGGGAGGAAGGCCTCAGGAGGAACCAGCCCTGAGACATCTTGATCTGGGACTTCCACCCTCCAGGATGGGAGGGAATAAATGTCTGTGGTTTAAGCCGCCCCATCTGTGGCACTGTTACAGCTGCTCTACCCAACTAATGCAACTGGTAAGCTAACCGTCCCAAAATACGACAGAATGCAGGCTATCATACTTAAAAGAGACCCAGAACATTTATCACAAAGCAACAAAGACTGAACAGAAAGTTTGAGGGGGACAGGAAAATAAATAAATCTAAATAAATGAAAATTTTTCTTTCCCCCACGTAAGTAAAGAAATGCAAATGAAAACAACAGAGTGGCTGTCCATATTGCCAACCTCAGAATTGGCATCAATGTAAAAGATTGGTGACACATAGTAGGTCCTTTCAGCAGTGACCGTGTGAATCGGTACCCCTGGGGAGCGAAGTTTGTCAAAGTAGATTCACACTTAAAATGCACAAAGTGTGTGACCCAGCGTGTACTTGCACTTCTGAGAGATGCGCTCCCACGTGACAGAGAGAGTCATGCTGTAGGGTGTTTATACTGCAGAATCGCTTTGTAATGTCACAGAAATAAGAAAAAAAACCCTAAAATAACTACCGGTGTAAGTCAGTCAAATGACAGTGATTCATGCATGGAATACCAGGCAGCCATGAAAAAGACTGTGTGAACACGCAGTGCATGTATGTGCTTGTGTGTGTGCGTGAATGCATGTGTGCACTCTCGTACCAACCCAGACTGTTTCCAGAAGGTTAGAGAAGAAAATCGTTGCAGCAACGGTGTGCGGAGAGCAGTGGTTCAGAAGCTGTTCTCCAAGAACAGTGAACTCTCGCTTGTATATCTTTCTGTACTCTCAGACTTTTTTCCCCACGTGTGCTCTGCCAGTTAAAATCATTGATTAAATGCTCGTGCATTCCCTCATTTCCATTAACACAATGCTAGATGGGGCCCTATTCTTATAAAATGGTCTCGATGGTCAGTTGACAGTGTACAGAAGTGGCTTGAAAAACACTGAATTCTGCAAGTGGAGTCACTTGGGTCACTCACTTAGTTTCCACTGAAGCGCTTCAAAGTCAAGTGCCACTTCATAGGCAACTCTTTGCGGGACAAAGATTAAAAATGAGTTAATTTCTGGAGAAAAAGAAAATGTCAACCTTTCCTTAAAGGTATAAAGTCTCTTTGAAACAGCCTCTTCTTTAAGATCATCAGACATAACTTCCATCTTTCACATGAGAAACACGCGTTCCGAGGGCTGGGTTAACATTCGCCGTATCCAAGCAGACTCCTATGTCATGGTTGATGTCGATTTAATTACCAAGCACATCTTACATCTGTGTTTTTGTGCTCACAAATACAGAAGGAATCATTCATAGCAATAAAACAATGGGCCATAAAACGTGTATTCGATAGGTACTGAGAGAAAACCCTGAGATCTTGGATCTGCCGGTTTCTACCCAGGTTCTACAAATTCTGCCAAGGAGGACGACACACTTAAAATATTCTCCAAGTGCCAACAATTCTCCACGCTGCCTCCGAGCAGACAGGCTGAAATTGTTAAGAACACACGTGAGGAACTCATGGAAAAAAAGCACTTGACATTTATTTAATTGGGCTCCATTAAAAAAGTGAGTAATGGCCATAGCGGATATCGCAATGATTAGTGGGTGGTGTGCATGCCGCAGATAGATCTGGATTCGAACTCGTTACCTTTGGAATTCAGCAAAGCCCCTCGGATCACTCGGCATAATTTACAGACGTCAAATGTAGCTGCAGAGTTTCTTCTGCAGAACCCAGGTAACCTGACAGCTTGACGTGGGAGAAGGAGGCTGCATCTTTCAGATACTGAGCCGGCTTTTACCGTGGGATTGACTCACCCTTTTGCCAAGTGTGGAGCATCACCAGTAAACCTCGAGTCCCGGGCTTTCGTTCCACTTCTGGGATTAACTAGTGCAGTGGGAAGAATTGTGTCCTCACAAAATGCATATGTTGAAGACCTACTTTCTATTATAGCTCCTCAGAATCGGACCTTACTTGGAAATAGAAATGAGAAATGGCGGTTCCAGCAGTTCAGGAAGAGTAACTGAAATAAAATAAAATAAAATGCTGGCAGCATTCAAATGTCCTTTTTTCTCCCTTCTAGCCATGAATTTAAAAGAAAAAAAGAATAGGACCCAGTGTTGGTGAAAGTACAAGCTTCCCAGGAAATTGTTCCTTCCTCCCAGTTGCAAGGGAAGTCCACCATGTCTACTGGATGGATGGGACTCTTTGGGCCTTTTTTTCAGGCTAAAAGAAACATGGCTAAGTCAGAATGGCTGAATATAAATATTTCAGAGGAAAAAAAAGTCGTCTGAATTGTAGAAGAAATAATGGCTAAGAGCTGGAAAGAAAGCACAGGACACGGCACAGCATGATTTATATTTTCTCTTTTCTTTTCTTGCTTTCTTCTTCTTTTCATTTTTTTTTTTTTTTTTTAGTTCCCTCCTAGGCTGGCTGTCCCACATACATATATTTAGGTCAAAAGCTAGAATCTGTCGCTTGGTGATATCAAGGCTGGGTTGACATTAGGTTGACCCAGATAGCATATTTTTTTAAATGCCAGTGCCCAGGTCAGAGGCACATAAGTCCTGGTTCCACTGGTGGCAGGTGTGATCCTTGCCTGGCAGGAGGGGTTCTTAACGCCTTCTCTGCGCTGTTTGCTAGTCGGTCTGAGCTGCAGCGCCGAGTGCTCCGAGTCAAGCCGCCGATGCATTTGGAAAACTTGTCTGCG